>PVKB01004845.1:0-89736 GCA_004027205.1 Ctenodactylus gundi | reverse complement strand
CCCACGGTTTTAGGTTGGATAGAGAGCGCTGTTTCGCTGGAGTGTGAGTGACTCTCCGGCCTCACAGACATCCTTTGTATGTGGACCAGAAATTTTGTGTATGGTTGTGATACAGAACTTCCTGACTTAGACATCATCTTGGAATTGGAAACGCTATCTCCAGGCCTTGGGGAGTGTACTATGGAGACGGGGTGCGGGGGGGGGACTGGGGTGCAGATGCGGCTCAGGCAGCCAGCCGCACCCTGTGGGGCTGCAGGGTACAATAAGGAAGTGTTCGCTTTGAAAACCTAGGAGGAGGAAGTTTGGACGCTTTCAGCACCAAGAAATGGTAAGTGTTAGGTGGGCACATCTAACTTGAATCTTTAAGGTTACCCAGGGTGCTCATGTGTGGAAACACCACCTGGTGCTCATCAGTACGTACGCATTCTGTTTTCATCTATCTGTTAAACATTAATCTATTTTGAATTGAAAATAATTAAAAATAAACATGATTCTACTTTTAAAAAATGCCAATCCCAAAGTGCTTTAATTCTCCTTTCTTTCCCCAGAAGTAGAAACAGAAAGTCACCGAGACGAGATTGTGAACCGAGGACCCACTGTGCCCGGTGGCGGCTTCCCTCAGAATCACCCCCGTGGAGCGGGGGGAGGCGAGACAGGTGCATCTCCAAGAAGGGACAGAATGGGTCCTGCAGGGTGGCTGTGGGGCGGGCAGAATCTAGGGTCCCTTCTCTGATTGCAGGCACAGGATGCTGTCCGTTGGGGTTGGACCTCCTTGGTTGCGAGGCCCACTGCCCTGGCACGGTGAGGTGCAGGGCCTCGCCAGCCTTCTCTCAGGGCAGGTTCCTGTCTTGCACCCCACTTCCGAGCGAAGGCGGTCTAGCCAACGCTGTGGCCCGGCTCAGGTGGGCCAGACGTCCTGCAGCAGTGAGGCTGAGGAGTCCCTGTCCCAGACCGCAAGGGCCAGCTGTGGCCACCGTCTGGGCAGCCAGACGGACAGGTCATGGAGGGTCCCCAGAGTCACAGCTTGCTGGGATTTCCCCTGGATTCTTTCCCATATGCTGTCTGTCCAGGCGGCCCCGCCTGTGCCCAGGGACGAGCCCTTCTGGCCAGATGGTGGAAACATTTTCTGGGCAGCATCTCTTCTCCCTGTGTTGCTAACTGTGTCAGAACACACGCCTCCACCCTGCAGCTCAGCTCGAAGCCGCGGCGCCCCTGAGGCCAGGTTCTCCCGGTAGCTCAAGCCAAGCTGGTAGTCCAGGTCCAGAGGGCACAGAGCCTGTCACACCTGCTGTGTGTGTGTGTGTGTGTGTGTGTGTGTTTTGAGACAGAGTCTTGCTCTGTAGTTTCGGCTGGTCTTGAACTCAGTGTGTCGGCTAGGCTGGCCTTGAACTCAAAGCAGCCCTGTCTCAGCCTCCCAAGTGCAAGGATCACAGGCTTACGAGGTGCTGGGAATCATTGCTAGGGAAGGGCTTTAACCATGGAGCTGTGCGCCCAGCCCTGGTTTTTGTCTGGATTGTGTGTTCATGCCCAACCCACTTCATAGTGATCCTGTCCTTTGTTTTATCTGAACACCCTGCCACCAGCTCGGCCTGCGTCTTTCTACTTACGCTCCCTTCCTCTTCCTCTCCCTCGGCGGGTGTTCCCATGCGAACCCTGGGAGCGCCGATGCCCTGCCGGGCGGGGTGTGGACACCGGGCACAGCAGGTTAGCCAGCAGAGCACAGCGTGCAAAGCTCCCAGCTGCAGCCAGAGCTGCTGTCTTCCCCAAGATACACAGTCTGGGAATGCAGACGCCTCCGAGGTGTCTCGGAAGGAGGGACCAGCGGTGGGGCCCCACAGCTCTGTGTGGGCGCTCACCGCGTCCATCTCAGCGGGCCAGGAGGTCTGCCAGATGAGGAGCCCGGAAGGCCAGCGGCCGGTGGTGGCCTCGCGCCGTCGTCACCGCCTTCTTGGGTGGGTCACTTCTCCAACTTTAGCCTCTGTCTCCTCATCTGTGCCGCAGGAGCCTCACTATGCAAAGACCTGAGCAGGTTCACGCATGGCCCATCTTCTGAGCGGAGCCGGGCGAGTCCTCCTGGGAGCACAGGGCCACCCAGCCTGGTGGCCTCAGTGCCGACACCCAGCTTTTTCCCCAGGGAGGTGCCAGTTCCTCATGGACCATGCAGAGGCAGCGTCCCCGGGCCCCTCGTCCTGAAGCCAGGTCCTTCTTCCACAGGGAAGGGTCAGTGCTGGCCCTGGGAGCTGATGGCTACACCGAGGTTCTGATCCTGGGGGCTGCTCACTAGTGCAGCCGGCCACGCCTTTCTCACTGCCCACTCCTGGGGTCCAGCGTCCGGCCTGGGTGCTGCAGGCACCCAAGAGATGCTTGTTGCATGAATGAGGATGGGCCTCAATATGAAACAATTAGTTTTCCATCTAAGGCACATGCCTAGTATATCCCCATATATATGTACATGCGTGTATATTACGTCATAATGTGCTAATGCACACACACGTGTGCTTGCTGTGTGTGTACATAACACTTCAACATGTGTGACTGAGGGATGGGGGACATTGTCCTCAGTGTGTTCACCACGAAGGGCATGTGAGAATTAAAGTCTGCACACCGTCGAAAACGCAGTGGAACGAGTGGGAAGCTTTCGCATTTAATTTCACTCACATGGACACACATGCACACTTAGTTTGCCATGCAGTTAATTATTCATCTGTTGCAGGCTCTTCTCAGCTGTTCTGTGGGCACACATCCACTCCTGGACATTGTGTCTCACGAGATCTGTAAGTATCATCCAGGAAACACCCATTCAGCACGTGCCTTTGAACACTCCCGGCCAGTTGTGGTGTGGGGCGCTTTGGCCAGGGGAGGTCATAGCGTGGGGTGCCTCGGCCAGGAAAGATCATCTGTGGGGCACCTCGGTCTTTGAACACTACTCAGTTGGTTACTGTGTGGGGCACCTCAGGCAGGCGAGGTCACGGTGTGGGGTGCCTTGGCCAGGTGAGGTCAGGGTGTAGGGCGCCTCAGTCAGGAGAGGCATTCCGACCTTACCTCTAATGTCCCCCGGCACACCCGGACAGATGGCGTGCTCTTGTGCGTCTCCTCCCAGGCCTCTGCACCCAGGGCAGCGCAAGAGCTGGTCTGTCGGTACAGTCCAGCACAAGTGGGTTCAGTGGTGCTGGTGCTGGGCTCAGGAACATAGCCGGAGCCTGGAGAGCAGGGTGTGAGCCTGACCCTAGTTCCCACCAGAGTCCTCGCCTTGTCACTGAGTTCTGTGGACTGCCACAAATGCGGCGGGTGCTTGGCATGTGTCGAGGGACAGGAGACATGACATCAGGGGTGTTTTTGGTAGGGGGCGGGGCTAAAAGTGCCTTTTAGTAACATGAAAGAGACATTTTAAAAACCCGAGATAACAAACTTGGTGATAAAAGGAGGCATGATTCACCAGTATTTAAAAACCAAGCAGCGCTGCCCAGGCTTCGGCTGGGGAGCATCAGGCCTCGCTGGTTACATTGCTCCACATGTTCTCGGGTTTTGGCATTTGCAGAGAGTGGTTGTTCTCGGCCACCCTCATTCATGCAACAAGCATCTCTTGGGTGCCTGCAGCACCCAGGCCGGACGCTGGACCCCAGGAGTGGGCAGTGAGAAAGGCGTGGCCGGCTGCACTAGTGAGCAGCCCCCAGGATCAGAACCTCGGTGTAGCCATCAGCTCCCAGGGCCAGCACTGACCCTTCCCTGCGGAAGAAGGACCTGGCTTCAGGACGAGGGGCCCGGGGACGCTGCCTCTGCATGGTCCGTGTGGAACTGGCACCTCCCTGGGGAAAAAGCTGTGTGTCGGCACTGAGGCCACCAGGCTGGGTGACCCTGTGCTCCCAGGAGGACTCCGGGCCCTGCTCAGTGCTGTTCCAAGCCTCCCCTTCTGTGGATGCCCCCTCCTGCCTCCCGCAGGCTTCACTGAGTGCCAGCGTGATGTGTGAATTTAGGACATTCGGAGAACTCACTGTAATTCTGTGGTGTTTGTGGCTCCCAAGTTATTGTACAACCACGGGCTGTATGTTGATAAGAACCGGGTGAAACTGATTCATGGTTGGTTGTACTTTCGCTTTATTCTTCTGGTATATGGAGACCCCGTGGCCCCAGAGCAGGTTGGCACGCTGTGGGACAATCGAAGACAGGACACACTAGTTCCCCCTTCCCACTCGGGCCCTTCCTCTTCACATGTGTCCACAGTTGTATTCCCAAAGAGCAGATCCTGCTTTTCAAAGACTCAGCCTATGATCCCCATGCTTCCTCCCTAGGGGACTTCCTCTCTCTGGAGTGAGTGCTACCTAAAACGATGCCAGGGGCCAACAATGCTAGTGCCTGCCTGGGCTTTGTTCTGGTTGGCTTCTCACACCGGCCCCAGTTGGAGCTGGCTCTTTTTGGGGTGATTGCGGTCCTATACCTCATGACCCTCCTCGGCAACACCACCATCATCCTGGTGTCCCGCCTGGAGCCCAAGCTCCACACGCCCATGTACTTCTTCCTGTCCCACCTCTCCCTCCTGGACCTCTGCTTCACCAGCAGCATCACCCCCCAGCTCCTCGTCAACCTTGGGGGCTCAGACAAATCCATCTCCTACGGGGGCTGTGTGGTCCAGCTGTACGTGTCCCTCGCGCTGGGCTCCACCGAGTGTGTGCTCCTGGCCGTCATGTCCTACGACCGCTACGTGGCCATCTGCCGTCCTCTACACTACACTTTGGTCATGCATCCTCGGCTGTGTCACAGCCTGGCGTCCATGGCGTGGCTCAGTGGGGTGGCCACCACGCTGGTCCAGTCCACGCTCACGCTGCAGCTACCCTTCTGTGGGCACTGCCAGGTGGACCACTTCTTTTGCGAGGTCCCTGTGCTCATCAAGCTGGCCTGTGGGGACACGGCCTTCAACCAGGCTGAGCTCTTTGTGGCCAGCGTCCTGTTTCTGGTGCTGCCTTTGTCACTCATCCTGGTCTCCTATGGCCACATCGCCCGGGCGGTGCTGAGGATCACATCGGCGGCCGGGAGACAGAAGGCCTTCGGCACCTGCTCCTCCCACCTGCTGGTGGTCGTCATCTTCTATGGCACCATCATCTTCATGTACCTGCAGCCGGCCAAGAGCCGCTCCAAGGACCAGGGCAAGTTCGTGTCCCTGTTCTACACTGTGGTGACCCCCATGCTCAACCCCCTTATCTACACTCTGAGGAATAAGGGAGTGAAGATGGCACTGCAGAAAGTGCTGTGGAGGATTCTGGGATTAAGCTTTACCTGACTGTAGAATAAAAATCAAAGCGACACTGCGGGGAGTATCTTTTTTTGATGAAAGCCACACAACATACTGTATTAGGGGCGCTCTTGAATGCGCCCTCCCCTCTCTTTTGCTTCCATGCTGATTTCTCTTTCAATTATGCAAAGCAGTGTAAGATTTATGTCTCTTTCCAGCCTTGCCACTGCTCAGCAATACCGTAAAGTGAGCCTTTCACTTAATGTGTTCTAGGGACTTACCTGGAATGTATGTGCAGCACCAGGAGACGCTGTCAATCAATCCGGTGCTATCGAGGTAAATAGAAACATGTTCAGCATACCTAGACAAGTGCACCTCCAGTCTCTTCAGTTGGAAGTGACACAGCCTCTGAGGTCTCCTCCCGTGGGAGATGACAGAATGTAGCGGGGTCAGATGTGTGTAGGGCCGGCTGCCGCAAAGCCAGATCCTTTACAGCCCACGTCGTCATCTGCGGGACCATGGAGCAGATGCGGAGCTGTCAGGCAGGACGCCTTCACACACGATGCCCGCACACAGGATGCCCGCACACAGGACGGGTGACAGGTAAATTGAGTGAAGGGGGCTGTCCCTCTGGACATGGGGTGGCGCTGTCAGACCAGTCTGAATGTTCTGTCTAACCATGTTAGAGCCTGGTTCCTAAGCAAAAACATAGCTGTGTAAGTTTTCGGTGGCTTACAAGGGTACAGGTCACACCTTGTATTGCTATTACGACTCTACGTGTCCATCATAGAACATATTTTTCATAGTTTTAAGAATTTCCTTTAAGATAAAATTTTAACTAAACTAACTCAATTGTTTGTTCTCACATATTGACTTTTACGACCTATGACTTCAGTCTAGCGGACTTTGCCCTCAACACTCCTGTCTGGAGATGGACAAGTTGTGCATTTTGACCCGTGGTCTCACGCACATGGGATCATACTTTCTCACGTCACTGGAGTGAGCATTGGATCCTGCTTATTGTCACCTGTACTCGGGACACTCTCTGTCCTGAAACTTGGGTCAGAATAGATCGATGAGCTCAGCAGTGTGGGGAATAACATGCAGGGGGCATGGAGGTCAAACTGCATTGATCACTTCAAATAAAGAAGAAATCAAGGAGTGAGCTCAGATGGTGACCAGAGGCGCAACGGGGGAGGTGATGTCTGGCTCCTGTCCCTTCAGATTAGGGACTGTCAATCTCTCAGTTGTTTGTTTCCACACTTTTTGAATCTTTAACGGGCAAGTGCTGGCTGCTGCGTACTGTGCTTAACAATAGGCCTAAGAAGAAGCGTCACCTGCTTAATTTATCACATTGCTTTTAGGGATGATGGATCAACCAAACCAGACCAAACCAAAACCCAACATGCACTCTGAGATAATCAGGGAAATGAAACCAGAACAAGACCCACAGAGGAAGAAACCGTGAACGTCATGGGGGTGACGGAGGGACTCCTGAGGAGGTGGCTTCGAACCTGAGGCTTTGTGAAGCTGGGACCCAACATGGCCAAGTGCAGGGTTGGCAAGGCAGTGGGGAGACACTGCAGAGCCCCGTGCAGCGGGTGGCAGTGCTGCCCAGATACACAGGGAGTTTTCCTGCCGTTACCACTGGAGTGATATAGGTGTGATAGCTCCTGCCCACCCAATCTCCACAAATTCCTTGAGGGCTTCTCTTTGTAGGGTGATGTCTTATGACATCTCGCTGGCTCCTCTGTTCCCCACCAGTTGAGAACACACTAACCACATGCGTCTGAACAGGGGTGACAGGGACAGCCCAGCTGGTGTGAAGGGCGCCTGCGCCTTCCCCTCGGGGCTCCCTCCCGCGCGCTCCAGGACGCCATGTTTTCCCTACGGCAGAGCAGCAGTTCCATCTCTTACAGTGATTGGACACCACGTAGCACGACCCTGGGAGACTCCGTGTTTGCGGGACTCTGACTAGGCCCTGAATACGTGAAGGCAGAAGACCAGTCATCTGACTTGAGACGGGCAGGAATGGGGCCCTTCCTTCCTATCCAGGCCCAGGACGGCCCACAGCGCAGGTTTCATCTTACCCAGATTCCTAAATTTTCCCTTGCTCTCAGACCCTCACCAAAAATCACCTGGTCAGGTTTCAAAAGACCCGCCATGCAAATTAGGTGACTTTCAGACCCCAAAATTCCTCCAATCAGTGAATGACCCTGGCCCTATTACCCTGGCTGACCCTCCTCCCCTCAACTGCTTATAAGCTTGTGCGGTCAATAAACGAGCTGTTAACACTGACTCAGTCTCCTGGATGTGACTCTGTCGTACTCATGGCTGCTAACTCGAGACCCTGCTGCCCCAGACTTCGCTGATCTCTGATCCTTGGTGGTCAACGGCGGCCAGGGACACTGGAGACTCCGGCAAGTGTACAAGCCTGGAAGTCTGTTGAAACATGTCTGCCAGCACACCTGGTATCTCATAGTGCCAGGTACAGGGGCCAGTGTCCTCATGTGCCATCAAAACAGAATTTGTTCTGCACCATTGAACAGCAGGTTTTCAGTGAACTACTTCAAGTCCTATCATAGTAGGCTGTGTAGAATATCAGCAAAGTAAGTAGGTTCTGCAGATCTTAAAACAATTTCTTTTAGGCCCTGTGCTCTAGACAAGTATGCTTTTCTATGGGAAACCTTGAGTGAGTGGAACATTTATTTGCCTGCCTTCCTTCCTTCCTTCCTTCCTTCCTTCCTTCCTTCCTTCCTTCCTTCCTTCCTTTCTTCTCTCTCTCTCTCTCTCTCTCTCTCTCTCTCTCTCTCTCTCTCCCTGTCTCTCTCTCTCTTTCTTTCTTTTTCTGCTCATGGAGATAAGTGCTTCCCCCAGAAAAATGTTGTTCATTAGCCGGGGATGGGCCTTTCCTAGACATTTGGGGTAGGCTCACTGGGACCTTGGGGCTCATAGCCCAACAGAGGGGGCCTCAGAGGCACTGAAGAGAGTAAGGTGCAGGGCACGACCACTCAGCACTGTTGGGGCTTCCCGGGCAGGAAGCCCTCCCGATGTGGGGGGAGCCCTTCCCCCGAGCCGTCATGTGTGGCCGAGGAGAGGAAACTCACAGGGAGAAGGAGAAAATAATTATTACAGCGCAAGACCCATGGCTGCTAACTTCCTTCAAATATTCCCTTGTGCTCTGAGCATTTGTGTGTGTGTCTTCATGAAGCATGATCAGAAATACAGTGAATACTGCTGCCCAGTGCCATCGGCAGAAAGTTGGGCTCACAAAAACACGACAGTGTGTGTCTCCACCCACCTTGGTCACCAGCTCTGGCACTGTGCGACTTGTGGCTCTCCCTCGTGAAAATGACCATTGAAGCGCAACATTCTGAATAGATTCAGGACACGGAAACAGCCACAACAGCACCCCTGAACGTGCTCATGAAAGCAGACCTCCTGGCCTGCGAGGAGGGTGGTGAGGGGGGTGGGACACGTGTGTTGGGAGAAGAGGGGAGGATTATGGAGGCTCATGGAGATGTGTATCTTATTGTAGTACATTTAAACAATTTATACGGTTGCTGTATTTTTGTATATCATGTACATGGAGAACTCAGTATATGGAGAAATTCCTGTATTTTAGTGTATATGGAGAAATTGCTACATTTTAATGACTGGCGTAAGAAAGTGGGAGTGTGGATTTATTTGATCACTTACGTAGGGTAGAGGTCGCTGAGAGGACAGACCACTGGCTGCGTGAGGTTAGGAGGAGCCTGGGGGTCGGGGATGTGGGGAGAGGTCGCTGAGAGGTCAGAGCAGCGAGTGTGGGGTCAGAGGCTGCCCTTTCTCCACACCCTGGGGTCCTAGAGCCCCCATGTGTGGTCCAAGGTCAAACTGAAAATCTCCTTGTCCCTTTGTTAATCGATGTCCCTGTGCGTTTGGGCAAGTGCTGAGCTAAACACAAAAGTTTGAGTGCGATACGTGAGTGGGTGTAGCACCCAACGTAACTCAGCAGATATGGTGTAGCTGAGATCCAGTGAAAGCAACTCTACAAATGTGTTAAATGATGCATTTTCTCAAATTGTAATACCACAGCTACATTCATGTATTTTACACATTAATAGAAAAACAGTAAAATTTGAAGGAGGCAGTTTCTTCTTCGGGGGAGAGAGTTCAAGTTTAAACTGGTCCAAGGATGGTGCTAGGAGCCTTGGCACTGAAGATGGGCAGGGTCTGGGTGTCTGTAAATGAATGAGCTTCCCGTGCCAGCCAGTGGCCCAGCCAGCAGCGGCACCCACAGGGCAGGCTCTGGGCAGGCTGTTTTCTGTGAGCTCATAAAAGGAACCCACTGCCGTTAGCTACCGTGAAAGCTGGTGGTGTGGGTAGATTCAGGGAGAGCCGGCCTCGGTCATCCGGGCGCTTGGCCCGCTGGAGAGAGAAACAGAGGTAACGGAGCTCTGAGCAGGGCGCAGGGGCGGACCTGCGTTTCTGGCTGTGTAACGGGTCTGATGGTGCTGCTGCTCCTGACTTTTACAGAAAACGTGTGGTGAAAAAGAAGGTTTAGATAAAAGCAAAGTACTTCTGAGGTGTGCCAGCAGGTGCACACAGCGGACTGGCTCTGGACACATAGGCCTGGGCCAACAGAGGCCTTGGCACCTCGTTAGCGTGACCTTTAGCAGACACCGTAGGTAAGCCAGATGTCTTGGGCCAGGAGTTATTTAGAGGTGGAAACACGGGGTTAAGAGCTGGCTTGCCGAAGAGGTGAAAATTTTGAACACAATTAGCTGTCACTGCAAGTAAGTACAGACTCTGTTTAGCCTTCACTGAGGTTCTATCACTGGATGGGGTTTACAAAAATTAATGAGGCAGAATCTCCATGGTTCCAAACTCAGCTGAGTTTATCCTATCGCTGGAGTGAGGTTGGTGTTCGGTGGACGAGGAGGCTGTGCAGAGTCAGGAGCTACCTTTCCTTGCTTCTCTGAACCTCAAGGTCATGTCGCACAACAGTAAATATAACATTAACATTTCTGAATCCAATTCTCTACTCTGATGACACTGTAGATAATAATAACCACAGGTTAGGCACAGGGTCTAGAGAACTGCATAGGTGCTTGTACGTGGGTTGGCAGGTGTACTGGTACGTAGGTAGACACAACACAACTCCACAACTCACACACAGAACCTGGGTGACCTCAGCCCTCCGTGAGAACTGGGCACCAGGGACACCACAGAGGAGCCTCCTGGAACATGGGCCGCATGGACCACTGCCTACCTCCGATGCTCACACAGGGAATCGGGTGGGAACCACTGGACCCTAATGGCTGAGAGTTCGGATGATTGGGTTATGAGAGTCTAACAAAATTGTCAAGACTGAACCAGCCTGTGCCTTGCAGACTGCCCATGACATGGTAGTGTAGATGAACAGATTAATTATAGTTGGGACACTGTGTATATAGAAATAGTCCAAGACATTAAAAGGAAAATTCATCATTACAATGAAACTTTAGCATTTTTTTTTTTTTTTTTTGAGACAGGGTCTTGTTCTGTAGCCCTGGCTGGTCCTGATCTCTCTATGGAGCCCAGGCTGGCCTTGGACTCACATAATCCTCCTGTCTCAGCCTTCCGAGTGCTAGGATTACAGGTGTGCACCACCACGCCCAGCTTATGTGGTGCTGGGGAATCAAACTGAGGTACTTTGTGCTTGAGTTAGCACTTGCTCAGTAAGCACTTTAACCGCTGAGCCATTCCTCTAGCCCTGAAACTTTAGCTTTTCTAATGAAACTTTTAAAGGGGCAAGGACTTAAAAAGGAGGAATAGAGAGAAAAAAGGAGCGCCAAGCCCTTAAGACCAGTTGGCTGTCTGCGCAGGGTGGCGGGGTGTGTGGTCCGGAACTGCGTTCTGTAAAGCAAAACCCTGACAGCGCCAGCCGTTGGAATATTGGTCACTTGATGCTTATGTTTTATGTCATTTGAATCTGAATTTTTGAAAAAATACTGCATCTCTCTACCTTCTCCTCTGTTTTGTTATTAACCTAAGAGTATTCACAGTCAGGTCTTTAAAATGTTAATTTAAAAGTTAAAACAAGTTTTTGAAGTTTAGTTAAAAATGAAATGAGTTTCTGAGTGACAGCGGTCAGAATCAGGCATTGTCTCGAGTTCGGTGCTTTCTGATGCCGCTCACCTGTGACCCCCTCCTGTCCTCCCGCCTGGAAAGTAATTGGATTGGACACGTGAGCGTCGACACAGCCACCTACACTTGAGGAGAGGGCGCTTGGGGGGACAGCGAGCCAGGCATTTGATTGACCAGGCGAGTGGCCCCTTTCCTGGCCTTGGTGCAGCTGTAAGGACAGGAGGAATTGCGTGGACATTGGCCTGAGGTATCGGGAAGGTCCAGGCAGCCAGGACTCTGGCTGGACCAGCGCGTTGTCTGCCTCTGCCGGCATCTCCGGGCGGGGAGCAGCTGTGGCTTTTACTCCCAGCCTGCTGGAAGCTCTGCACAGGTGGCTGACTGGAGAGGGCCAGCTGGTGACACTGTAGCCCTGGGCCAGGCCTTGGGCAGGGCCACTGTGGATTCTCAGCACAGGGCGGATGGGGCAGACTCCCCTGGACAGTGGCTCTGCCCCACTCTTGCTGGGCACCCAGGGTGGCTGGAACCCTGACAGGGCTGGGCTTGCCGGTCGTGTCCCTTCACCTGCCGCCATCTCTGTCCCCAGCAGCTCCCTTCCCGTCCCCTTTGTCTTCTGCTTTGGCCACAGCCTCCTTCCCCGCCAGCCGGTGGGGTGCAGGAGGAAGGAGCAGTCTTGAGGTGGCAGTCCAGGCGGGGACCCGCCTTCCTCCTGCCCCTCACAGTGCCGTGTTGGAAAGCACACAGGTGTCAGGGCTGGCAGGAGCCCTGTGCAAGGCCCCCCTTCTCCCCTGGGGGCAGAGTCGCTAACAGCGGTGAGCGCGCAGCCCCTCGGCAGCCCTTCCTGCCTCGCCACCCCTGCGCCACCGCACCGGGACAGAGAAGCACCAGCAGACGCATCTCGGCGAGTCACACTAGCGGGTGCCCCGCTGTTGCGCCCGTCCCCAGGTCTCTGGTTCTGGATACGAGGCACAGATCATGCACCTTCAGCCCGATGATGCCATTTCGTTAGGAGCCACCGGGAGATTTTATTTTTGTTTCCATCCTTGTCCAGCTTTAGGGCAGGGACTGGAACCCTGGGGATTTGGGACAGGGCCTTGCCAAAGCAGAAGTGGGGGCTACGCAAGCCCTTGAAATGGTTTTCCTGATCTTGCTGCCTTCCATTTTGGGAGAGGAGCACACGGGCCAGGCAAGCCCAGGACGAGGGGACCCTAAGGTGGCGGCCGCCTGCCGGGCCCAAGCGGTAACCTTCGGAGGAAAGCCTGCAGGCCAGGGCGGCCGGGCAGGAGCCCAGTGGGCAGGCGGCTCCCGCTGCTGCCCAAACTGTTGGCACCACAGTTTGCCTCCGATTTGATTTGTGCTTTAATCATGTTGAAAGTTAGAGAGTTTTAGACTTTTAGTCACACTTTATGAGACTGACCTAATCTTATCTGAGCTTATTTGAGTTTATTGATACTATTTTGGGTTGATATATATTTGTTTTCTCTCGACTGCTAAAGACTTTTGGGTAGCCTGTTTAAATAATAACTACATGAATACAGTTTACCTTAGAAACAACTTTCCGCTTTTGGCGGGCAAGGTGAAGTGTGAGCTTACGTAGATCCCTCGAATTTATGTCACTTACGTCGTTCCCACTTCCTGCTCGGTATTCTTAATCTTTGCCCGCGCGTCAAACGTGATTCTCGGCGTCCTTCCGCACCAGTCGCACCCATTTTAAAGGCCTTGGCCTAACCAGCGTCACCGATGAGCCTCCCCACCTTCTTACTCGAGAGCAGGCCTTTTCTCATACGTTATCTTGCAAGCCAATTTGAAAAAATGCGTAACGGTTCAGCCCTCCGACACCTTCGACAATTTACGTGATTTGCCAGGTCACAGCCTGCTTCTGGCTTGCCTCTGCAGGTGGCTGTCCGGTCCGGGGGCCTCTTCCCTTCTGCGCTCAAGGGGTACGCGGAGGCAAGGGTGCAGGTGTGGGACCCACCTTCCCACTCCCGCTCATGTCGCGGCCACCTATCGCCTGTGGAGTTTCGGCCGCTTGCTTGCTCGTTTTAAGAGGTCCTTGTTTTGGGGCTGGGCCTCTGCCGCCTTGGTGTGTGTGCCCAGGACCCTGCCGGCGGTCTCTCACACAGCTCCAGGGCTGCAGGCGCTGCCAAGTCTGAAGAGGAGCCGCTGGGCCGCAGCGAAACTTTGGTCGATGTCCCCAGCAGCAGCAGGAGAGGTGAAAACCAGCAGTCACACCAGTCTGTGGATCCTTTGGTGCTCTGACCCTGCTGCTTGGGGAGCGGCTATTCCAGGTGTCCCTGCCCCTGCCCCTGCCCACAGGTGCCGTGCCCACCGCAGGGCTGGGATGGGCCAATGAGAGTGCCCTGTCCGGCCTCGTCCTGCTGGGCTTCTCTGACCACCCTCGCCTGGTCCTCTCCTTCTACCTCCTGACCCTGCTGGGGATCGTTGCCATTATAGTGGTCTCCTGCCTGGACCCCGCTCCCCACACGCCCATGTACTGCTTCCTCAGCAACCTCTCCGTCCTGGACGTCTGCTTCACCGCCAACCTGCGCGGACCCAAGACCATCACGTAGGGCGGCTGCGTGGGGCAGCCCTACGTCTCCGTGGCCCTGGGCTCCACTGAGTGCGTCCTTCTGGCTGCCGTGTGGCTGTCTGCAAGCCACTGCACTAAGCGTTCATCGTGAGCCCCTGGCTCTGCCAGCAGCTGGCGTCTGCGTCCTGGCTCGGCAGTCTGGCCAATTCCCTGATCCACGCCACCTTCACCTTGCCGTTGCGTCTGTGTGGCCGCCGCAGGCTGGACCACCTCATCTGCGAAGCGCCCGCGCTGCTCAGGCTGGCCTGCGTAGACACCGCCCTCAACCAGCTGGTGCCCTTCGTCGTCAGCGTCCTGTTCCTTATCGTCCCGCCCTCACTCATCCTCCTCTCCTACAGCTTCGTAGCTCGGGCTGTGCTGAGGACCAGGGCCCCGGAGGCCCGGCACAAGGCCTTCAGCGCCTGCTCCTCTCACCTCGCCATGGTGGTGATCTTCTACATGTGCCTGCAGCCCAGCCATCGCTCTGCCAGGGACCAGGGCAAATTCGTCTCGCTCTTCCATACAATGGTGACCCCCACCTTGAACCCAGTCACCTACATTGTAAGGAACAAGGACGTGAAGGAGGCGCTGAAGAAACTCCTTTTTGGAAAGCTGTGTGCCTGCCGGTGTGATGTGCCGGGGACTGATGGTGACCGAGAGCCGCTCAGCTGAGACTTGGCCAGACCCGTAGCTCCAAGTTCAGCACCGACCAAGTTACCACTCACTTGTTGGTCTTTATGAGGGATTTTCTCATTGTGTCTAATCGAGCAACCTGTCCAGATGACCACGTAGGGGAGACAGCAAATGCCCCTGCCCCCAGTGCTGTCCTCAATGCACAGCACGCCCTGCACTCCGGCACGTGGCCGCAGGGATTCAGAAAACTAAATTAGCCAATTTTACCAACTCTCTCTTTAGGCTCCGAGGCTTCACTTCTTTTCAAATTCAGTGTAATGTTTAGCTTCCAGTCAAACAAGCAGTTTACGTGTACTTTACAGTTCCTCCATCTTTGAAGTTTCATGTGGGAAAATGAACAATTTCTACACGTGCTTCACCTATCAAGACTGAAAACAGACTCACTCGTACCCCCTACTGACGAATAACCAAGACATTATAGCAATCATTCTTTCCATAAGTCATGACTTAAGAATATATTTCATGAATCCAAGAAAGGATAGACTTATTACTGTCCATGATTTAGTAAGTGCACCCTATTTGTGGGCTAGAGGCCACTACAGAATGTTTGAAAGGTAATCTAATATCATTGGTCTAAACCATTTTATTAGATCAATTAAAATCTCTAGAATCAAAAGACATCGATCATTTGTGGAGGAATAGTTTTGTTGAGGGGAATGTCACACAAAAGAAGTGTGTAAGTGGTGTGTACAGCCGGGTGAGTTGTCACTGGCCACCACAGCAGTGCCGCACATGCCCGCCACCCCTGCACCCCAGGCCTGCGAGGCCACTTTCAGCTGGTCTCAGCACACGGCCCAGGGCTGTCCCCCATGCCACTTCCCTTGCAGCAGGGAGAGAGAGAGAATGCCACGCTCGCTCCTCTCCCCTGACTGAGCCCTGGCCCGTGCAGACCAAAACCCTCCTTCCGTGTTCCCCGTCTGGAGCAGACCCCATCCCGCCTCCACTCCCAAGCCTGAGCTGCTCTCGAGGCCTCACGGGACCAGACACCTACTGCTCTTCTGTGATGACTTTGTTTACTCTGATGTCCTTCCTTGTCACGCTTGATGTCATACATAGCAGGACTTCTTTGGCTGAATGATCTTCCACATGTGAACATGTTACCCTTCCTATCTTCTCTCATCTCTCTCTCTTTCATCTTCATATTTTTAATTGATACATACACATACTTATAATCTATAATATGACATTTTAATACAGGTATCATGTGAAAAAGCTAAACTGCTCTAACATGTACATTGCTTCACATACATTTCATTATTTTGTGGCAAACCACTTACGATCTACCTCCTTAGTGGATGCAGAAGGCAGGCCCTGTCTCTGCCTTCCTCGTAGGCTGAGGCCCCAGGGCTGGGCTGCTTCCTGGAAGGCTCTGGGTGCTGCCCAGCCCACTGCCACTGCCTGCCCTGGCTGCCTGGTGTCCACTGAGAGGCCTGCATGCTGTGCGAGCTCTTCCACTCTCCTAAAGGGCAAAATAAAAGCTCCACAGAACCAGTGTCACAGAGCTGCTTGTTTCGTCTCTTTTATAAGTACTTCGACTTCTTTGCTATAAAATCCATGGTTTTCTATCAATGCTGATAGATTAGCCTTCAAATCTTCATTTGTGACAATACACAGGAATGAGCCAGACAGTGAAAGTTGTGGAAGTAACAGACACACGATTTTTTAAACTGGCATTTAAAAAATAAAATGTGAAAGGATGTTGGCTTGTCTTTAAAACACTACTGTTGCTTAAAAATAGTCCTTTGGGAAAATACCAAGATTATACTCACATTTATAGCAGTAACTAACAATAGATAAACTGTGGAAGATCTATCAACAGACCAATGGATACAAAAATTGTGGCTTATGTACACAATGGAGGACTAGTCTTCCATAAAGACAAATAAATTTGAGGCTTTTGTAGGTAAGTGGGGGCAACTTCAGGCAACCATGCTTACTGAATTAAGTCAAACTCAGTTTTCCAAAACAATGTGTGATCAAACTCATGACTTCTCTAATATGAGAAACCCAGAATACTGGGATTTTATAGAACCGAATGGGTGTGATAAAGGGAATCGGAGGGATGAGGGAGGGAGCAAGGGGGCAAAAGGGGGGACGGAGATTGTAATGTCGACACGATATATGTACACAAAATACCCAAGCTCAATGTAATCATTACGCATTGCATGTATGTACTAATAAAAATGGGGAAAATATGCCTTTGAAGATTTCTCTGATTTCCAAGTAATTATCTTTTTCTGTCTGACTGGTGTGGCTAGCCGGTTCTCTCTCCCTCAGATGAAACTCTTTTGCTCCCTTCGTGTCGGGATATCCTGTAAGGTGGTAGGTCACATCCTCAGGGTGCTGACCAGGGGAGGCAGGAGGGGGCAGGGCCAGGCGGCCTGGTGTTGCTGCTGCAGGTGGGCTTCAGTGCTGGCCGGTCCTGAACCAGAGCCCAGTGTGCATCCACCCTGCTGTGTCCTGCACCCAGGTGAGGCCTGTCCTGTGGGGGAAGGTGTGGTGGGCTGCTGGACATGTTTCTGCGTGTAGCAGGGCCCCTGGGACGCACGCGGCCACTGTTGTTCTGTTTGGTGGATGAGGAAATTGATTCATTTCAGCAGATTATTTACTTCTCCTAAGAAATGCCAATCCGGACTCCTACAGACAGGACGTGACTGGACCCGGTCCCTGGCCCTGCTCTGAGCGCCACGGGAATTCGTCACCTGCTGAACTTGTGCGCTCTCCTGTCCTGCCGTTTCTCCTGAGCGATTTCTCCCTGGCGGTCACTACGGAGGTTGTTGCGTTGGTAACTGTCGAACGAACGTGACGCTTGCCTGGAATCACGAATTTGTTCCAACACGTGCCGTTTCTTCTGTGTGTCCATAACCAGCCAGTTACTAAGGATGTGTGTTTGAGCTTTTCATTTTTGTGGGCTCTTTTCTCCTCAGACGTAACATGGAAGCCAGGGGGACCACGCATGCAGATGGGGCCTGTTTACCTTCCACTCCCCGGTGGAGCGCCTGTATGTTACGGCACTATGCGTCGCAGAGGTCCCAAGGGCCCGCCTGGAGCGTTCTCTGACTCCTTCCTCCTGTCATGCAGGGATCAAATGAGCAACAGAACCACCGTGACCGAGTTCATGCTCCGGGGCTTTTCAGACCCGCCTGTGCTGAGGCGACTGAGCGTGGGCGTCTTTCTGTCCTCCTGCCTCTTTGCCCTCCTGGGGAACACAGCCATCGTCGTGGCTGTGACCAGAGACAGCCGCCTCCACGTGCCCCTGTACTTCTTCCCGAGAAGCCTGTCCTTCCTGGACGCGTGCTACGCCTCTGTCACGGTCCCAGAGGCACTGGCGGGCTCCCTGGGGGGCTCCCGCGTCATTTCTTTCTGGGGCTATGTGGCTCCGCTCTTCCTGTCTGTCACGCTGTGCGCCTCTGAGAGCTTCCTGCTCACTTCCACGGCCTATGACCGCTGCGTGGCCACCCTCCAGCCACGGCTCCGGGGTGTCACCATGAGCAGCAAGCTGTGCGCAAAGCTGGTCTCTGCGGCCGGGCTGAGCGGGGCCCCCTGCGCCGCCTTCCACACGGCCAACACGTTCTCCCTCCCGTTCTGTGGGCCCAATGTCGTCGACCACTTCTTTTGTGACAGCTCCCCCATCCCGAGGCTGGCCTGTGGGGACGCACACACTCGTGAGGTACTGGGCTTTGCGGTGGGCGGCTGCATCGTTCTGGCCTCCTGGGCCCTTGCCGTGGTCTCCTACGTTCTCTTCATTTCCGCCATCGCACGGGTCCCCTCTGCCAGAGGCCGGAGGAAGGCCTTCTCCACCTGCTCCTCTCACCTGGCCACCGTCACCCTGTTCTACGTCACCGGGAGCCTGACGTACCTGAAACCCGTGGCCCAGTACTCTCCCACCCAAGGGCGGCTGTTGTCTGCTCTACCCCCAGCCTGAACCCCTGGTGCACTGCCTGAGGAACGCGGACATGCAGGCAGCCCTCCGGAGGCTCTGCGCTCTGTCCAGCTAGGCAGCGCACTCTCTCAGGTGGGGCGGGTCACTCACGTGCCATTCAACCAGCTTGTGGCTGCAAAGTACATCACAGATCTTCTACTCATAAAACCACGAATTCACACAGAAGTGGATGTCTGTGGTGGAATCTCTCTTGCCAATGCAGGCATTTTGTGACCTCTGTCCTCTGATGGGCAAAGCTGAAATGGGGTCCCTGTCTAGGGCTGTGTTAGTGACTCTGGGTTTTCCACACATCCCTGAGAGGCTCTCAGCCCCGCTGTGCAGGCTGAGGGGCCCGCTCCTCACGTCTCGTGGGCCACACATGGTGTGGGGAGGGTGGCCGGTGCTGGCTTCCTCCTGATTTCAGCTGGGGTCACATTTGAGCCCTCACATTGCTGGTCGTAGCTGGTGGATGTGGGTGAGAAGATGGTGCTCATAGGCTGAAGAGTCCTTGCACCCGAGGATGATTTCAAATCGATTGTGGCCTGTGATCTCACTAACATGCCATCACGTTTTCTTTGCCAATTTTTTCAAGAGTTTTGCAATCGTATTACTGGGGATGGGGCTCGTTTCTCGCCGCGTCTTTTTCTTTTTTGCCCTGTAGTTGACACGGTCCTCTGAAGTAAGTTCTGAAGTCTTCTCTCCTCTTTCACATTTTGGAAGTGTCTGACAAAGACTGGTGTACATTTCCACTGAACGTTGGAGGGATCTGCCCCTTGAACCGCTTTGTCCCGAGTCCTTGTAATAGCCGTCCGTGTTTGTTACTGCTCTGTGTTTGGAACCACACTGACCACCTAAGCCATCAACGTTGCGGGCTCAAGGATGCTTACAAAAAATAAATTGCCTGTGGTGAGCAGAAACTTGGCAATCACAGCGATGCTCAAGGCTGCGTGCTTGCCGTACAGGTAGAGACATACTTTGTTCTCTTTTCTCTCTTTTATTTCTGTTGTTGAGTTTCCAGAAAATTGCACTGGTGTCAAAGACTCAATTTTTCTTTGCTAAAGACACAGGCTCGCTGGGATGACACAGCACAGGTTAGTACTGGTAGACCTGTGTGCTTTGCCTCAGCAGGAGTCTGTAACAAGCCTTAGCCCAGACGTCTAAGGACAACGAGCAAGCATCAGGTCTCAGATAAGACGCACGGGCAATGGCTGCACCGGAGGTCACCTCCTGGGGACGCCTGACTCTCTTTGGCCGGCAGCTCAGCAGCCGCTGCAGCCCCCTTGCTCCCTTTCTTACCTGCGGGCCCCACCTCCTCTTTCCTCCCCGTTCTCTACACGTGTTCACGTTCCTCCTTCTATCCCCATGCTCTTCTCTTTTGTTTTATAGCTTTTAAAATGTTTCATTCTCTGTTTTTTCACTTTGTATCTTTTATACGTATTAGTAATAATTCAACTCATATTAGTACATCATGTTCTCTAGCCTACTGTGTTTTACTTCTTTCCCTGACTTTTCCTAGACTAGTGAAATAATAAAGGTTTTTAAAGTAAAAGCTCAGGTCTTAGCTACTTATTCATTGCTGGGACGCCATGCCTGACATCCACAACTTTAAGGCAGGAAGAGTTTATTTTAGCTCACAGTTTCAAAAGTTCTTAGTCCATTAATGGGTGGTTGGTAGAAGCCACGGTGGAGGCCGGCCTGGCAGAAGAGAAACCATCTGCAATGTGATAGGCAGATGCCAAGAGAGCAGGGAAGGGCAGAACTAGCATATATCCTTCCATGACCCAATAATCCACCCCTTCCAGGTCAAGCACCACCTCTTAACAACACACGGAATCCATAGATAACTCACAACATTCAAATACAGGAGGGCTTGGGGGGACATTCTAGATCCAAATAATATCTCAATTACTTGATAGTGTGTGACTCTGTTCTCAAGTACTCATGTTGCCAGCAGTTCCTGTCTCCCCTCAAAAGAGTACTAGGAATTGAACCTACACAGAGAAAAACTCAGGGAAAACTTTCACATACAGACATACCCACAGCCCAGGGCTCATTATAGTTGCTCACCACAGAGACCCGCGTGACAGCAGGGAAGATACTGTTTCGAACTGAGCTGAAAAGATCAACACAGAGACACAAACACAACTTCCCAAGAGCTCGGCCAACGATACTGATGTTGGTAAAATTCCAGATAAAGGATTTAAAGTGATCAATGGGGCCAAAGGAAAGACAAACAATTGGATCAGTTAGTAACTAAATTGACCTGTGAGCTCAAAGAAGATATGAACAGGCAGCTGAAAAAAAAAAAAATCAAGGAGGACAATTCAGGGTAGGAAGGCTGGCTTGAGTAGTGAGGCAGAGGCTCTAAAGAAAGAACCAGGCAAAGTCATGGCCAGCAGAGACTTAACAAGCCAACTCAAAACTCAAGCGTAAGTGTGGGTGGCAGAAGAGATGGATCAGGAGAGAGGATGTCAGAAGGGGAGCGCCAGAGCGTTCAGATAGGATCAAAGCGATGCTGGTCAGCCCTGCTGGACTCTTCTATGCAAAATCCCTGGGCAGCATGGAAGAGAGAACTGAAGGCTCATTGTTGGCTTAGGAGAAGGTTGTGAAACTCAGACTAAAGGCTTAAAAATCTATTTTCTAAGATGTAGCAGAAAACATCTCCAAACTGGGAATGAGCTAGATCGCCCAGGTCCGGGAGGCATTTAGAACCCTGAGTAGACAAGGCCAGAGAGGAGCTTCTCTAGGGCACATCAGAGTCAAATGCCAGAAACTCAAACAAAGAAACAAATATTAAAAACTTCTAGAGAAAGGAGCCAAATCACTTTTAAGGGCAACCTCATTAGAATAACATCGGATTTCTCAACAGAACTTAAAGGCCAGGGTGCTTAGAAAGAAGTTTTTTAAGCTCTGAAAGAAAATAATTGCCAGTCCAGGTTATTATATTCTTTGAAGTTCTCTGCTATAGTTTGGCTCCAGAATGTCCCCCAAAGCCTCATGTATTTGCACGTTATGGAGTATATATGGAACCGTGTGCTATGAAGAGGTTTGGTCAGGAAGGGCTTATTACAGGCATGTGGTGTGGTAGATTATGGGCACGTTGCACATTACTGGGTGCGTGATCTGGAAGGGGCTGGTGACTGGGGCTTAACCTGGAAGGGTGGGACAGTGGTCTTGACCCAGAAGGGGTCAGCTGTGAGGACAGGCATGGGAGAGTAGACGCTAGCTCTATCCTTCCTCCCTCGCTTGAATCCCTGTCCGCCACGCTGTGAACAGCTTCCTCCAGCTAAGCGGCTGTCGTGTGCGTCCACCGCTGCCCGGCTGCCCATGCGTGGACCGGGGCCTTCTGGACCTGGGAGCCAAAGAAGTCTTTCCTCCGTTGTCTGGTGATGTCATGTTCCCTGTCCCAGCAACGAGGAGGTGGCTGAGGTAGCACCCTTCCAAATGGATGGAGACACAGATACCTTCTGGGATGAATCTAGACTGGAGAAGCGCATGCCGGCCGTGGCAGTGCTGGAGAACACAGCAGTAGCTGCAAGGCAGGGGAAAGCGAGAAGCTCACGGGAGAGAAGACAGGCGGATTGCAGAAAGGAGTCCAGAGCCAGACAACAACAAAATGACAGCAGTCAATGCACAGCTTTCGATAACAGCACAATGTGAATGTTCTGAGATCTCCAATTAAAGACAGGTTGGCAGAGTAAATAAAGAAAAAACATCTACCTATTGTCTACAAGAAAAATGCTTCATCTGTGTCGGATCCGAGTCCCAGGTGGGACTCCGGCTGACTATGCCAGGTGTCAGTCCTGGTGGGGGCAAGGTTCAAGGACTCAAGTTCACATCTGCCCAGCCTGCTGAGAAAAGTGGGGCAGTGTCGGGGGTCCCGCCAGCTTTATTCAGTTCTAGCAAAGTAGCTTTACCCCACATCGGCAGGTACATTTTCTTCTCAGCACGAGGCTTCTCCAATGTAGACATGTTTCAGACCATAAAGTGCGTCTTAATAAGTGCGCAAAACTATAAGTGAAAGCATCTCAAGCCATCCTGTCAGATCACATCGGGACGAAACTAGAAACCATCAGCAAAAGAGGCTACACACACACAGGAGGATTGGATAATGCACTCTCGTGTGTCAAAACTACTGACATCAGAGGAGAAATTTAAAAACTCCTCTAACCCAGTGTCATAGGAGTCCGTAGCACACGACGGGTGTGCATCTAACAAGGAAGAGTGCAGTCCCAGTGCCATGCCAGGAAAACAGCGGCCCACACGTGTGACTGAGTGTCAGGTCTCGAAGTCCAAGAAAAGCCAGAGCCAGCCGGGCTCCAAGCCAGAGAAGGAAAGACGTTACACCCGAGCAGGAAGTGAGCGGAAATCAGTGAAATCGAAACTAAACAAATATTAAAGGTCAATAAATCAAAGAGTTTGTTATTTGGAAAGAGATAAGATTGGTAAGCTCTTAGCCAAACTTACCACAAGAAGGAGAGGCCCAAATTAATAAAATTAAAAGTGAAAATATGAAATTAAGTTACAACAGACAGCAACATATTGGAGAATCTGGAAGAAATGAATAGACGTATGACCTATTTAATGTTACCATACATATAAATATTTTAAAAATTATATAATATAACGATTTATTTGCTCAGGAGATGTGAGCAAATTATATTACTTTGTCATGATATCTGAAGCGTAACTACTGCTGTGGGAATAATTAATTATGCAAAACTAAATACAAGGGTATCCTCAAATTCTTCATATGCAGGAAAATTTACAAATTTTGAGGTAATGAAAAAGACATGGACTGATGGAAAATATTTACCCAAGACACAGATCCAGAGTATGTTTTCAAAACACCCAAACTCAAGAGAAACAAAAGCAAACCTCTTAAAAAAAAAAAAAAGGGCAGGCGACCAATAGATACACAGACGGGAACTGAGCCCGTGGAGGTAAATTTAAACTGTGGGCAGCGGGCTCACGCGCAGTGTAGCAGCCGTGCCAGGCGCCGGTGAGGACCCCGGAGTCCCACACGCTGCCGGGGGTGTGAGACGTCGCTGCTGCTGGGGAAATCCAGCTTCTTACACAGTTACACACTCAGTTAGGACTCGGTGGTCGCGTTTCTATTTCTCTGTGAGAAATGAAAAAACAGCGCTGTCAGCCTGGTCCTGCGGCTGGCACAGCCAGCGGCGTGGCGGTGGCCCGCTCTGGCCTGGCGGAGGAGGACTCGGAGCTGGGGAGGCGGCACGCGCTCCCGCTGCCTGGGGTCCCTGTGTGAGACCGGGTACGACGCAGGTTAGCGAAAGTCAGCTGCGCCCGTGGCGCCAGGCAACTTGCCAAGGGAACCCGCCGGCCGGCGGTCGCTGCCCACCACTGCTCGCCCCTCTACGAAATGACTAACAGTAGCTGCTGACGGCAGCCGAGCGCGCTCAGGTGTGAACAGCGTGCCCAAAAGGCCTTGGTGTCGGAGGGCGAGCGCGCAGCGCGGTCCCCGCAACGGGGCCTTTGCCGGGGTCTGGACCAGGTGGGGCGCGTGGACTGGGGTGTGAGAACGGGAGCCAGTGGACAGCGGGGAGAGTGGACGGGTGCGGGCCGCAGGCGTGCGTGGACAGCGCGGTGGAGCCGCCAGGGGAATTCAGGGGAGCTAAGGCGCCTGGTGAGGCCTGGAGCCGCCGTCCCACCGGCTTCGCGTCTCAGTTTGCCAAGTCCAGAGGCCACTTCCGCGGTGGACGCCCTGTTCGCCCAGCGCTCTGATCCGGAGTGCAGGGGTTCGGGTCCTCCGGGTCCTCCCGAGGCCCCCCTGCCGGAGACGCGAGCCGAGGCCTGGGGTTCCTTCCGGAGCCGGAGGGGTTGGCGGAGGGCGGCGGGGTGGCCGGTGGCGCCCCTGGACCAGGGCGCGCGGGCACCTAGGCCCGCCTGTCCGCGGTCCGCCTGGCCACTTGCCCTAGGCCCGGGTGTTTGAAGCCAGGCCCGGCGTTGGTTTCCGTGGCCGGGAGCTCCCCCGCGCTGTTTCCCACGAACACAGAAACGAGACCAAATCCTGCAGATGACGGGAAAGGGAGGGCCGGGGGAGCCGGGCACTTGCCACCCGGTAGCGCCATCGGTTCGTCCTGGCACCAGGGGCAAAGGGAGCGCCTAAGCCCGAGAGGTCAAAATAGTTTTCTTAAAAATATAGATAGATAGACAGATAGACAGATAGGTAGATGTGTAGGAAAATTATAACTCTTCCCAACCGTCAAGTGCAGAAATGTTTCAAAAATAGAAATAAGCACCTGCAACGCCTTGGGCCGGCAGTCAGCCGGCCAGGGCTGTGCGCGGGAAGGGTGATTTCCTGAAGGAAGCAGGGAACAAGTCAGGGTGGGTGCTGCTCTGTCCATGACAGTGGGAGTCGGGGAAGGCCGTGGGCGCACAGGGCGGCGGGCCTGATTCCCTCTGAGTTGTTCTCTGCGCTCATGTTTGATTTTTCACAACGTTCTGCTTTAGAAAGCAGAGTCACAGAAAACCCAGACCGCGGGCACCTGCGTTTGCCCCCTGCGACTCACCGATGGCAAGCCGCTGTTGGCTTGGCCCCGCTCCGCCCACTTACACAGAAGAGTCGTGGAGTGGGGACTCCGTCAACCCGCGGCTCTTCGGAAAAGGAGCTACTGGTTACCGGGCGGGAGCACCCGCTTCGTGTCTGGCAGCCCGGCGTTTGCGTTTATGATAAGGAACAGGAAGCGCATAAATAGGCGTAAAGATTCTACCAAAACGGACCCGCCGAACACCAAAATACCAAACTTTATGCCAGTTTGGTGATGATGAAGTATTGTCAGAAAAATGACTCTGCCGAGAGCAAAACATCTTGAAAGCATCAAGCTTTTCCTAATTTTGTGTCTGGTACCAGGGACGGAACCCAGGGCTTTGCACTGAGCTGCACCTGTAGACCTTTCCTTGCGGTTTGTCGTGACGCAGTCTCTCTAGGTTGCTGAGCCGCTGCGGCTGGGCTCCAGGTTGCCGCGCTCCTGCCTCCGCCGTTGGGCCAGAGTGAACGCTTTGCCTGGGAGGATGATGCAATGCCTGGGGAAACCGTCCTGCCCCCTGAGGCCATCAGCCAGACAGGTGGTCACTGTGCTGCAAGTCAGACGAGCCTCCTGTGCCCATCCTTAGGGTAGAAGTGGCGCGAGGGGGTGGGGGCACCCCGGGGAGTCTTTATTCGTCCTCATTATTGGCCCCCTGGGGATGGTGGGAGGTAGGCCTGGGAGCACATTTCTGCAGGAGCCGACTTCAGGTGCATCCTGGGCTCCGACTCGTGGGGTGCCCTCGTGTCCTGCTGGCAGGGGTGAAGGAGACCCTGGATGTGGGGGTGCCCACTGTGTGCTGAATTCTAGGCTTCGGAAGTTAAGTGACCGGGTATTTGTGAAGATAGCAGCATGAGGTAAAACGTACATCTTTAAGAAGCTGAGCAAGGCTTCCAGTTAAATTGGTAAAACAGAGAATTGTCAAGTATTTAGAACAAGGGTGTCCAGTCTGAGGCCTTCCTTTTTTTCTTTTTTTTGAGTAAGGAGGAACCGTCTTAGGCCTCATATAAAACATAACATACTTAATTCACCGACATGTATGTGTAAAAAACTTCCTTTTTGAAACATTTCATTATATCATTTAAAAATAAACCAGGGAAAAATTCCCAATGGGCTGGAAGTTGGCTGTTCCCGGTAGAATATCTAAACAGATATAGGAAACAGTCCTCCGCAGCCTGTGAGGACAGGACCCCGCCACCGCCTGGACCGAGGCCGGCCGGGGGCTCTTGTCCACGGTGAAGCGGGACCTGCTTTTCTGCAGGTGAGGACTGGGGGGCGGGGGTGGAGGGAGCGACCTGTGGCGGGGACAGGGAGGGGAGGGCGCTGGAGTCGAGTTCAGTGTAACTGTCCAGCGTCTCAGATTCACACTGGCGAGGAAAGAGAAGAGGGAAAGAACTGGCCCACAGCTAACTGAGTCCCAGAGCAGGTGGAGAGACGAAGCTTTTTAAATTTTTTTTGAGACAGTCTCACTCGGTAGTCAGGCTGGTCCTGAGCTCACCGTGGAGCTCGGGCTGGCCTCAAATGCAGTGCACATCCTCCTGCCTCGGCCTCCTGAATGCTGGGCTTACAGGTGTGTAACTCTGCTCGGCTTACACGGTGCTGGGGAATGGAACCCAGGGCCTTGTGGAAGGGCTGTAGCTGCTGAGTAACGCTTCCAGCCCTGAGCAATTAAGTCGTCAAAAGGCTTTAATAATTCCTCCAGCATATCAGCTACAAAACCATCCAGCCATTTTTCCTTAGCCATAAAACTTTAAAGAAAGCTGTCTTGTTTTTCAAGGAAATTGACCTATTTTTTCTAAAATCGCTTTTTATTAGTATGTATTTGCAATATATAATTGTATTCAATTTGAGGAATTGGTGCCCACACAGAAGAATGTTTACAGACAGTTTGGAGGTCATGCCTGCCGTTGTTAGATTGACTGTCTACCTTTCAAGTTATTTTAGCACTGAAGCTGTATCGCTGGTGTGTTTTGCCGACTCAGCTGCTGCCCCTTTTCTCCATGTGCTGGGGATGCAGGCCGCGGTCTGCCGAGGACAGCCGCCTGCGGGGTGCACTAGGCCCTTGGGTGTGGGCATACAGGACAGTCACAAGGGTCCTGAGGGGGTTTGGCTCTGGCACTTCACAGGGGGCCACAGCCTGTCCCTGTCCTCATGTCCATGGCCCTTCCGGGTGCCCAGGCTGCGGCACAGCCCAGGGCTGCAGGCCCACTCTGGCCCCCACGGTGGGCAGGGAACCGCAGGCCCTCCATGGCTGTGGAGCCTTTGGCTGGGGCCTCCTTCCTCAGCGATGCACTGTTAGTGAAATAAAGCTGTATTCTTCTACTCAGGAGACAAACACCTAGGGCTTAAGGATGCTAAGGGTGCCAGGAATCCACATTCTGGATTCCATCTGCTCCTGGACTGGCAAGTTCCAGCATTCAGATGCAAAGTGCCGGGAAGGACACTCTCATCCGTGAAGACTGCGCCTTAAGTGGAGCCAGTTGTGAGTTCAAAATAGGGTGTTAGCGGCTCATTTCTTAAGACCCTTGTTTCAAAAATCCAGGCAGATTGTTATGTGTGAGTATAGCCAAAAAAGTAATTAATATACAAATAAGACACATATCTAAAGGTAAATTTTTCTTGCAACTTTCTTAAGGTTACTGTCTTGTTTCCAAAATGTTAATACCGCACGTGATCAAAGAGAAACTGACTGAGCTCTGTGAACACGGGGCTGTGTGGGAACGTGACAGTGGACGCAGTAGGCACGTCCTGTTTGAATACTTTCCGTTCAGTCATTACCTTTTCTGCGACTGGGTACTGACACCCATGCCTGATTTCAGCTCCTACTGGGTGTTTCCTCCTGAGCCTGCTGCTACAGGACAGAAGATAATTTGCCAAGGAGTCTTAGCAATTCTTATTAAATGTTGCAAAAAAAAAAAAAAGGTAGCAGGAAATTATTTTGTTCCAACTCTGTAAGCAGATAATTGTGTATCATTTGTAGTGTGCATATTACTACGTTTTATCGGAGAGAAAAGTCATCAGTGGTTCCCACCACGTAAAACAAAAGAAAGGAGGACCTGGAGAGTGGCTTTCACAGCTTGTTGTCTGTCATTTTGCTCTTTTTGGATTATCCATCAAGTGCACCTGATATTTAAAAGATGTTAGCTTTTAAAGGGACAGAAAATACGCACAGAAATGCGACTCATGAGTCTTCAGGTAGCGTCTTTCCGGCCGCAGCGTTAAACAGGGGCCGTCGGTCAGTCGTGAAGATGGGACACCTGCGCAGGAGGAGGCCACAGAGCCAGCGCAGCCTCCTGCGCCCGGCAGCGGGCGCTCTCGGCCAGGCTTGCTTTCTTTTCTGAGTAGACACTCCCCATACGCAAACCTCGTGGGGGAGGGAAACCGGACACACCGCGTTTCAATCCTGCCAATAAGGCAATTTTATTTTTAAGTTAGATTCATTTTATTAAATTACAATGTGCAGAAAGAACACGTTCCTGTTTAAGTTTAAATGACCATGACTCGGAAGTTACATAAGCACCCTTGCTTTGATTCTGATGGAAGCCCTTCCTCAGGGCAGACGGCACACTGTTCTTCTCGCCCTGTTACTTACTTACCTTTTCCTATGGTCTGTCCATTCCCAGCATCGATCGAAAGGTATGTATCAAAAAATAATACACAGCTCCTAACACACAGTTTTCACCTTCCCAGTGCTGGTGGTGAGATGCTCTATAAAACCCAACATGCTGAGGTGACGCAGAGCCAGCCAGGTGAGCGGAGCACACGTCAGTCTCCACTGGAGCGTAGAATCCCGAACTCAGCTGAAGAGTCAGTCAAGATTTTGTGGAGAAGGTGAATTTCCAGTGTCTTTTGAGCTCCACAGGAGATTCTGTCCTGACAAGAAGCCAAGGATCAATGCTCTCAAACAAGAAAGATCCTGTAGCCTGCAGGGTACAGGGGTGCAGGCCCATCATCCCAGCACTTGGGGAATCTGAGGCAGGAGGAATGAAAGTCTGATTCAGCCTGGCCAGCTTAGAAACTCAGGGAGACTCTGTCTCAAAATAAAAATGGAAATAAAAGCGGGCTGGAGATGTAGCTCTGCGTGAAGGCCCTGACTTCACTCCCAGTGTCAAAAGATTGTGTATTGTGGGGAGGCATTAATGTTAATAACTGAAATCTCTAGCTAAAACAGGGCCGACAAAACTGGCCATCAGTTACACGGTGAGCATTTTCCCAGAACTCCTCGGCCCTGGGCTCCCGTCGCGCGCTAACCTGCCCTCCTTGCTTTCTTCCCCCCAGGAAGGCCCCTGACGACAGGGAGATGGCCACCTACAACCGCACCCCCGTGACTCAGTTTATCCTCATCGGGCTCTCCGACCTCCCCGAGGTGCGCTACCCTCTCTTCGTGGCCTTTGCCGTCATCTACCTGGTCACCTTGGTGGGCAACGGGGCCATCCTCCTGGCCATTGGGACGGAGAAGAAGCTGCACACGCCCATGTACTACTTTCTGGCCAGCCTGTCCCTCTTGGACATGTCCTGCGCATCCACCACTGTCCCCAAGATGCTGGACAGCCTCCTGACCGCGGAGCACAGCATCTCTTTCCTAGCATGTGCTTTGCAGCTGTATTTCCTCGTGGCCTTGATGGGGACTGAAGTCTTCCTGCTGGCCGCCATGGCTTACGACCGGTACGTGGCCATCTGCTTCCCCCTTCGCTACTCCCTCATCATGACCAAGGGCCGCTGTGCCCAGCTGGCGTCTGGGACCTGGGCTGCTGGCTTTCTCAACTCGGTGATCCACACCATGTCCACCTTCAGCCTGTCCTTCTGCAAGTCCAACCTGGTGAACCAGTACTACTGTGACATCCCACAGATTGTGGCCCTGTCCTGCTCGTCCACCTTCATGGCGGAGGTGCTGGCCCTCGTGATAGGTGGCATCTTTGGGACGGGCGCCTTCCTGACCACCCTGGTCTCCTACCTCTACATTGTCTCCACCATCCTGAGGATGCAGTCGGCAGAGGGGAAGCGCAAGGCCTTCTCCACGTGCGCCTCCCACCTCCTGGTGGTCGGCCTGTTCTATGGCACCGCCATCTTCACCTACCTGCGGCGCTCCTCCAGCCAGAGCTCGCTGTCCAGGGACAGGCTGGTCTCTATGTTATATAGTGTCATCACCCCGATGCTGAACCCCATTATCTACAGCCTGAGGAACACAGATGTGAAGGGGGCGCTCAGGAGGGTCTGGTGTGGTCAGTGCGCATGGTAGGCATGAACTGCAAACAGGATGACCCAGTGGACAATCCATGGCAAGAATAATTGCATGTATTTATGCATGTATGGAAGTTTACAGGTATGCGTTAGCCCTAGCTTCCCATTTATGTGTGTCTCTGTCTCTAACCATCGGGACCTTAACATCTGGCATCCCAAAACAGACGTCTGTGAGAGTCAAAGAGGACTGCTGGCTGTTACGCCACAGACGAGGCACAGCCCGGACTGATCCTTAGTAGATCTGTGCTTGGTCGAAGCCCACGCCCTTGCCTCCGACTGGACTGCACTCTCTGTGTCTCTGTGTTCTTTATTCCTAAACCTGTATCTACGCTCTTTCTATAAAATTCCCTTGTGGTTTGTTCCCTTTAGTGCTCGATACCTTGTCTTTATTTTTTGCATTACAATTTAATTCTTGTTTTTCAGTTTCGGCTTCTACTTTTTGTCGCTCCTCCGCTTTCCGTCTTGACCCTGTAGATCCTCACCCCGTCCCCCCAAGGACAGAGCTGACGCCTCTGCCCAGCTCACTTGGACGCTTAATTCATTCAACTCCATTTTTGTCACTTTAGCCTGAACATGAGCAAAACTGTGACTGTCATTCTCTACCCACGCCCTCACCTTGCTATCAGCAAGGCTGGATTTTGCTACCAGTTTTCTCGGCTACTCTAAGGAAAGTCCCGGAAATTAACCCTGTTTGCTTGAAGTCCCAGACTTCCCTTGAGGGTGACCAGAGAGCACTCATCTCTAAGTTCCCTCTAGGCATGCTGTATTTCCAGACTACTTTTTTTTTGGCACCAGCTTTGGCTACAAATATTTATGATTTTCTTCCTAACTTCCCGTATCTCTAAGCAGCCAAGTGCTTCCCGAGCAGGGCCCCAGGCTGGTGGCTTGGTTACTGCCTGCGCTCCCAGCCGCCGGCTCGCTGTCTGGCGCTCAGTCTCTCCTCGACCTCTGTCCGTCTCATCTGTGCTTTGTCCGCCCAGTCAGTAAGTGGAGCTGTCTCCTAGCTAGTGCAGCGTTTCCGGGATGTCTCTCCTGACCCTGGACACTGTCACCTTCTCGGTAGCCCTGCCCCTGCCCTGGGTACCCCGATGCTGAGCACGCAGAGGGCCCGGGTGGGTGGGTGGGGGGGTCAGTGGCACTTTCTGAGCTTGGCCTGGCCCCTGTACGGGCTCAACACCCCCGTAGACGGCGGTTGCAGGTTCCGCTTCACTGCCAGTTCTCTCGCTCCAGATGGAGTGAGGACGCCTGTGCTCCCGAGGCGTCAGGCACAGTGCTGATCACCACTGGGTGCGGTAACACACACACACACACACACACACACACACACACACACACACACGTGTTTGAATGCCAGACCAAGCTTAAAGAAGGCACCTCCTCACATCTCATTTATCCTCCAGAAGAATTTGCGCAGAGTGTGAAACAATCAAATCGCCCTTTCACATGATTCATGGAATTTGTTAAGTGTAATGCCATGTAAAATTAAATAAAATCTTAAAGACTCAATTCTCTTTATTCTAGGTGTTAGATATCCAAATATTTATTTGCTACTTTGTTGCCTACGGAACTTCGGTGCTCATGGTGAGGGGCATTCTGCCTGCCATGCACAAGTGCTGGTTAGCCCCGGTCTGTCCTGTCAGCAGCTGGGCCCTCATCGGACCGGCCGTAGCCAGGCCATGGCCAAGACTAGAAAAGGTTGTTAAAAAACATAAGGTAAAATTTACAATATTTCAGTGTTTAGACTTTTAACATGAAGTCATGGTAATACTTGGGGACAGCAGATCTTAAAATCATGAACTTTGCAAGATGTTTGAGATAGGAGGGCGGCATGCCAGCCTTGCCTTGGGGACATGACATTGGCTAGCCAGTGGCTAAGCAGATCTGGATAATGGCGCACTTTGAGTTTGACAGTATTGCAGTTCGATGCCTTTGAGATGTGTCTGCCTCGTTCCTCTCTGTCACTTTCCTTAGAAGTCACAGTCGTTTGAGACAACTTGGCCACATCACACAACAACTTGCCAGGCAGCTTCTCAAGGGTTGGACCTGGGTCATTAGCAGCCATGTGAATGTTTGACCAAGTTTTAAAAAGGCACCTCCTTCAAATCCAGAGATATTAAGAGGATCGATTTATTCATAAGGGGGTACTTTCATAAATAACATGACCTCAGGCTTAGGGCATAGCTCAGTGATTAGAGTACTTGCCTAGGAAGCACAAGACCCCCGGGTGTGATCCTCTGGAACCCCCTAATAGCTGGGTGTTGTGGCACACACCTGAAATCCAGGAGGCTGAGGCAGGAGCATTACTGTGAGTTTTAGGTCAGCATGGGCCACGCTGTCAGTTTAGGACCAGCCCAGACTACAGAATTAGACCCTGTATCAAAATAGCAGCACAACTAACAACAGCTAAAATGTGGAAGACACCAAAATACCCACCAACAGACCAATGGATACATAAATTGTGGTATTTATATACAATAAAATACTACTCATCTATAAAGACAGACAGGTCGGAGGCTTTTGTAGTGAAGGAAGGCAACTTGAGACCCTCATGCTCAGTGAAGTGAGTCAGAAACAGAAGGAAAAATATCGAATGGTTTCTCTGATATGAGAGACCCAGATCAAAACTGTATCATAGAACTTAATGTGGGGAATAATGGGAACTGGAGGGGAGGGGGAGCGAGTGGGAGGGTCGAAAAGAGAGAAGGGAAGGATTTATAGCTTTGCCATGTATGTGCACAACATACTCAATATCAATGTAAACTTTATGTTTTGCACTAATACATATCAAAAAAAAGCGGGGAGGGGGGGGGATAACCTGATCTCTTACAATGCTGACTCAGGTAGTTTCTCTGCTTGGGATTTCAAGACTAAAATCAAGGCATTGGATGGGCTGCATTTTGAGAGTGAGGCTTGATTAGGGAAGAGCCATTTTGAAGCACATTCAGGTTTTTGGCAGAATCCAGCTTCTTAGCGTTGTGGTACTAAGAATCACCATTGCTAGAGGCTGCTGCACTGACTGCACTGTGATCTCCATGCACAGAGGTTCTCTCTTTGAGGTCATCAGGAATATCTGTTCTGTTTCAAGTGTCTCTTAAGAACTCACCTGGTTAACTCCCGTGGACCTACTAGAGATCTGAGTCACGGCTGTGAAATCACTTGCCTTTGGTTACCCACTCTCACGGAGAATAGGCCTCACAAGTGGGTCACTGGAGTCATTTTAGAATTTGCCTACCACAGTGTGGACACTAAGTTAATGCTAAATGGTCTAATAACAGATCTTGTTCAAATGGTTTAGTTGTTTTATTTTCTATAATAGATAGTGTATTAGTCATTGCTGTGCAGGAGATGAAACCTAAACTCTGAAGTTTAAAGCAATAGATATTTACTATTCCATATAGTTTTGGAAAGTTTAGGAGTAGACTGGGTCAGCAATGGTGCTTTAGGGTTTTATATCAATTTTCAGCCACAGTGTAGGTTGGGATGCAGGTGTCTCAAAGTTCAGTGAGTCACTTTCAAGCTCACACATGCGGTTGTTGGCAGGAGGTCTAAGCTCCTTACCACTGGTGCTTTCCCACCTTTGACCTGAGCACACCCACAAAGGACAGCTGACTCCTCTCAGAGGAAATGATGAGAGAGAGAGAGAGAGAGAGAGACAGAGAGAGACAGAGAGAGACAGAGAGAGACAGAAACAGAGAGAGACACCAAAACAGAAGTTGCAGCTTTTGATAATTTAATGTTACCAGTGTCTTCCCATTGTTTCTGTTATGTTCAACTGGTCACCCAAGCCAGTCCCAGCACAGTGACAAGGGCGCAACTTACCCGTGTGACTAAAGGAGGAAGGGAAGACTGTGTGCCTCTTTGGGGTCTGGTCTCAGCTGTGGGCAAGGTCCATCCATGTTCTAGAACTTCCCTGAAGGACAGTGAAGGGAGGAAAATCTTCATAGGTGGCAGAACTTGGGTCAGTGCACCCTGGTTGCATTTTTTTAAAGAGAAAAAATGGCCAGATGTGTGGCTATGTGGTGATTCATGGGCTGTAACTGATGGTCCAGCTGGATGGCCACTTAGTAGCAACACAATTGGTTAATTGGTGACAAAAAATGCTTGGGGAAGAACTACATGGACAGACATCTCCACACAGGCAAAAGACATGAATATTTGTGTCCTAAGTAAATGCTCACCAGAAAGAGGCCTTAGCAGAAGAGGACTTTAATAACCTAGTGACAGGATGACCAGTTTTGTGCATAGCAATCTACCTGTTTCTTCAGTCTCCTCTGCCTGCCATTGCCTAATGAGCTCATGAACAGTGGCCATGGGGCTAGAGATGGAGGTCACGCGTGAGGCCAGCAACATGGCCACTTGCCACAGCCATGGTTGCAGGAGAGGCCAACCGTGAGCCCCCCCTCTGGCAAATTTCTCCCTGGAGATCAGCCTGTGACTCGGTGCTGGGTGGACCACACTGGATTCCTACCATCATAAAAGGTTCAGCACTCGGTGTTAAGGGCAGACACTTACCCTTCTCTGCATGTAATGCTTCTGCCTGGTCTACCATCTGTGTAGAGTCAAGACCTCAGCGTGGCCATTTAGGCTACCAGCGTGGCTTCCGATGGAGGCCTCCCACAGCCGGAGGGTGCCAGGACGCGCTTGTGCCGACGGGGTCCACTGGTCACCATGTCCCCGCCATCCTCAGACAGCTGGCTGGCAACTGCAAGGCAGAGAGAAAACAATTAGGAGCGGAGAAACTTTTCGCTCGTTAATAACGACTTCAGGTGTAAATGCACTACATTTACCAACCAGAAGATACGCAGTGGATGAGCGGGTTAAAAATACAAGATACAAAATACAAGATTTGTATTCGATTTGATAACAGTTCATACAGGGAGCACATTCTAGACGTAGGATGGAAAGAAATCAATATAAACTACACAGGCGGCAGCAACAGAACCAAGGAGGCATTTTCTTACACGAGAGAGGACTGATGTTTTAGTCAGCCTCCAGAGCTGAGGGACACTACTGCGTAAGAGTGAGTTAAACGGGCAGATAGAACATTCCCCAATGAGCGCGCCCCCCACGCCGGGCAAGATACACGCCCAAGCGCCGACACACCTCAGTACAGACCTGATGTCCACACCACGACGGAGGGGACCTTAATAAGCGATGGCAGTGAGGCCCCAGTCCGCGGGACAGACACCGCCACGAGCAAGCCCGCGGGCCCTGCACATCTGCGGTGGCTTTGGCGCGGGCGCCGCGCAAGGTCGAGCCCGTCCCCACGGGTGGCGAGGGCTCCGCGCCGCGCCTGGGCCGCGTCACGCAGCCGTGCCGTCTTGGGAGGACGCTGCCCAGCCTTGCTCTAACTGGAGAAAGAAGTGCGCTGTCTTTTTCTTCTCTCTGCCATCGAAGGGTGGCGATCTCTTCTAGATACGGGAAGCACCCTGTCGCCCACCAGGGGCAGAGCGCTCCTGACACTCCAGGACCCTCCTTGCCCGCGCGTTTCCTGCTAGGAGCCTGGAACTCGCCGCCGGGTTGGGGTCTCACGCGCCAGACCTGTCCCACACAGACACAGAGGCGCCACTCCGCAATCAGCCCCGCCGCCTGCCGCGTGGAAGGGAGGCGTCGCGGAGGGCTCGGCGCGCAGCCTGTTGTCGGTATGGAGCGACTGAGGGGCCCACGCAGCACGGGAAGGATTCGGCAGCATCCCAGCTGGGGTGCGGGAAGGTTGGCGACACCTGGCCGTGGGTGTTTCGGGGTGAGTGCGCGGTGGGGCCACGGGGCTCACAGCCTCCTTTACGGCCTCTAGTCAAGAAAGTGCCCACGGGAGCTGGGAGAGATGCCGGCTGGGGTTCACCGATCTCCGCATTTCCTTAATGGGGAAGATGCTAAGGTCTCTAATTTTGTCTAGGAATAGTTTTGGAGGGAAGATTTTTGAGTATTGTGATTTCCAAGAATGCGACCATCAACCCAATTCCCGAGAAGAGAGGACGGCCCCAGGAGAGCAGCGCGAGACGCTCAGCCGCAGCTGCGTATTTTACATAAGATCAGTGTTGATTTTCCAAAGTTCCAAAGAGTCAAAGTCATACATAAAACAGCAAGTGAAAATCTGCTTCATCAAGTACATGACACTTTAATATAAATTCCAGACAGATTACAAATTTTCAAATTATCAGTCAAAAAATGAAGATTGTAATAGTCAAATATAAACACATAGACCCCACAGAATGGCATTAGCATGGTGAAACTGCAATGTTCCCAAAAGAAAAACTTTGTAAAGTTCAGCTGTTCCTTCTGAGACAGGATTAAGGTGAAGCAGGAACGTTAGGATGAAGGTCTGAGGTAAGATTTAATTATCCTTGTGTTAGTTTTTATGTTCAGGTTTAAAAATTTCTCACTTTATTTAAAAAAATTAAAAACAGATAGTTACTTGAGAAATTGAAACAGTATGATGTTTACTGTAATTCCCTCAACTGGGTGCACAATTGCGAGTCTATAGTTCTGTCTGTCTGTCTAGTCTTCCTAGCTGATTGAAAGACAAAGACGATTTTATCACTTAATCGATGTGCCAATGTAAATTTCAGTCAGCAGTTACAGGTTCAGCGAGCTTGCTTTGCTATTCACTTTGAGTCTGAGCTGTTCAACAGCGTGAATCTTTTAATTTTTTAAAATATTTTGAGCTAGGCTCAGTGATATTGGCCCTCCTCCTCCTCCTCCTCCTCCTCCTTCTCCTTCTTCGAGGCAGGGTCTCACTCTGTAGCCCAGGCTGCTCCTGAACTCACTATGTAGCCGAGGCTGGCCTTGAACTCATGGCAATCCTCCTGCCTCCACCTCCTGAGCGGAGTGCTGGGATTATTGGCACAGGCCACCACTCCTGATTTATGTGGTGCTGAGGAGTCGCACTCAAGGCCTTGTGCCTGCTAGGCAAGTGCTTCAACCACTGTGCTGCAGCTCCAGCCTTTATTCATTTATTATTATTTTTTACAAGTGTGTTGTTGGCCACCACACCCAGCCTGTGGTGTTAGGGCCTTGAACTCAGGGCCCTGCACTTGCCAGGCAAGAGCTCTGCACCTTTGGGCTATGCCTCCAGCCAAATGAGGCGAGTTTTCATGTGGAAGAGCATACACTCTTCACAAAATAAAAGTATTAGCTTGTCATGCTACTTCAAAAATGCATTTTTTATAAAAATTTCATGGTATAATTGCACTTTGGAAAATTGATTACAGAAAAAGCACAATATCTACAATTTTTTTTCTTTTATCTGGCTATGTGATTAGTACAAAAATATTTGTTTCATCTTACCTTGGACCCTTACAAGGAACAAACATTGAATTTGCTCTATGTCTCCCATTAATATGTTGGTACTAATTTGGATTTATGAATCACAGAAGAACATTCCCCCTGGACTCTTCGGCACCCTAAGGGAAAGTGGCTGTACCATAAGTCCCAGACTCAGCCGAGGCGAGTCTCACTGCGAGGGACAGCTGGGCTCCTGTCACCTGGCGCCACTGGCTGCCTCTGCCGTCTTCTGCTCTTCTTACTAAAAAGGTCTCTTGGTAATACAACCTCCTACTTGTTAAAAAAGTAATTTTTGTTGCTATGGTTAATAAAAGAATTTTAATTCTGTTCAGGTTTAAAATGCAGTAGTTTTGCTCAGTTGACTAGTGTTATTTTCTTCGGAGAAACCCAAAAGCCACAGGCAGAGTCCAGTGAGCGCTGATAGCATGCGAGCGTGCGATCAAGGGCAGTAAGAAAGGCGATGTCTGGTTCACTTCCGGCAGAAGCTGGTATGAGACCCGTCCTGTGTGCTGGGGTCCGTTGGCCAGTCGAGGGCCTGCCGCTCCATTCGCTGCACGTGAGCACACTCCTCCCAGGGAGAACGCAGCGTCCGGGAGCCTCTGTGAGCTCGTCCTGCAGGCAAGGGAAGGCAGCTTCCGATGTCTACCTAAATGATACTCCACTGACATACTAATGTCATTTTTAAAAAATTATTTTTTGAGACGGGGTCTCAATCTGAAGCTGAGGCTTGTCCTGAACTGACTATGGAGCCCAGGGTAGGCTTGAACTCAAGGCAATCCTTTTGCCTCAGCCTCCCAAGTGCAGGGATTACAGGCGTGCGCCACCACGCCCAGTTTATGTGGTGCTGGGGATTGAACTCAGGGCCTTGCGCTTCCTAGGCAAGGACCTTTGCTGTTGTGCTGTTCTTAATTTTCCAATTAGAGCAGCAACACATAAGGTATAGCTATGTGTGTACTCGAAGGACATGGTAATGGGGTACAAGTGTCTGCACCATAGGGAAGACTCTTCTATGTAGCTAGAAAATAAATTTTATCAGACAATTTAAAACAAAGAAATGCAAAGTTTAGAAACAGATACATGTTGATTATCTAACTTGAGGAAAAGCACTTTATATCAATTAATGATGATATTTTTATTTTGAATGGCCCTTGACTGAAAAAGGTCAGGTTTGTGTGAAAGAAAAATGAATATTTATTACATAAATTATTATTTAAGGATTAAGATATTTATTTTCTTTTAACAAAATGACCTCACGAGTTTACCTATATTTGCTGTTCTATTCTCAGTGTTGAAATGTAGAGATGCAGACAGAGGTCTGTCTATAGCTCTGTGTACCTAGGAGCAGTCAAGACTGAAGAGGCAACATGGCCCTCTGGGTCATTGTCAGTTGATTAGAGTCATGGTCACTCAGTAAACACCCTCGGCAGCCGCATAACTAGCAACAGCTCATGGTTACTGTGGCAGTTTTCTTTCTTGCTGTTCATGATCTTGAGGAGATAGGAAAAAAAAAAAGATCCGGAGAGTGGTACAGACCAGATGTGCTTGGGGAGACGAAGCTAGCGCCTGCCGCAGGCCCCTGGCGGTCCTTATTATACCCTTAGGGAACAGGAAAGCAGAAAGCGCTTCCATGCCACTTGTGTGAACTTGTACTATTTACTCCCTTCATTTTAACAGAGCAGAAAACCGCTCACAGTTTTTGTTAGGTAGAGGGTTGTAGAAGGGGTCCAGAGAACGTGGCTTTTCATTCACATGTGACACACGATGGTTACATTGCAGTTGGGAATTTTGTGTAAATACACACGGCTGTCCCTTCACAGTCCCTCCCCTCCCCCTTTATCTCTCCCACTCTCTCCCTCGTCCCCCCGTCCCCAACATCTCACCCAGTTGACTCCATTACTTATTTATATACTTTCCATTTTATTTTTCAGTCAAATTTTCTCATTTTTTCCTGTCACATATACATGATGTTAAAGGGAAAAATCGTTTTCAAAATGACAGAAAAAATGTCAGAATATTGATATGGAGACTTGCAGTAGCTTCTTAATCACTGGTTTTGTGGACTATTATGCCAAGTGGGAATGTTCGCATTTGCCGTGATTGTGACGTCAGGAGGACTTTTCCACGGTGCGCCTTCCCAGCACAGACTCCCCGAGCAGGTGCCCTTTTATACAGCCCTGGGCTCCACTATTTACCCAAGACTTCTTACGTGCCTGATTTCTAGTATTTATTAAAATTTATGTATCGAGAAACACACACACAATCTGTAACAATCTGTGTAATAAATATTTAAAATACACAACACAAACATATATGATAGACAGCATCTACTTTCAGACAATCTTGTGTTGAGCTAGAGCACACACCACACAGGTTTAGGCAACAGCGGAAACAGGGAAGCCGGTCCCCACACGGAGCAAGCAGGCTTCAAGCCATTACCAGCACCCACTGCGTCACGGAGCCCAGACAGCGTGGAGACCCGACAAAGACTGTGGACGAGTGGATTGCTGCGGTCTGGTACTCGGGAATGTCCTCCTCCTGAAGGCTCAGGATGAGTACTGTGCGAAGTACAGAGGGTGTTTTACAGAGTGGTTCAAGCAACCGGGCTGCCTGACCACAGCAGCGCTGCCATCAGCCACCCGGCAGCTGCTTTCCCGGAACGCCTTGGCCCTGGGCTCCCGTCGCGCGCTAACCTGCCCTCCTTGCTTTCTTCCCCCCAGGAAGGCCCCTGATGACAGGGAGATGGCCACCTACAACCGCACCCCCGTGACTCAGTTTATCCTCATCGGGCTCTCCGACCTCCCCGAGGTGCGCTACCCTCTCTTCGTGGCCTTTGCTGTCATCTACCTGGTCACCTTGGTGGGCAACGGGGCCATCCTCCTGGCCATTGGGACGGAGAAGAAGCTGCACACGCCCATGTACCACTTTCTGGCCAGCCTGTCCCTCTTGGACGTGTCCTGCCCATCAGTTACGGTCCCCAGGATGCTCAGGAGCCTCCTGACCGCGGAGCACGGCATCTCTTTCCTAGCGTGTGCTTTGCAGCTGTATTTCCTCGTGGCCTTCACTGGGACTGAAGTCTTCCTGCTGGCCGCCATGGCTTACGACCGGTACGTGGCCATCTGCTTCCCCCTTCGCTACTCCCTCATCATGACCAAGGGCCGCTGTGCCCAGCTGGCGTCTGGATCCTGGGTGGCTGGGTTTCTCAATTCTGCCATCCATACTGTATCCACCTTCAGCTTGTCCTTCTGCAAGTCCAACCTGGTGAACCAGTACTACTGTGACATCCCACCTGTGGTGGCCCTGTCGTGCTCGTCCACATATGTGGCTGAAATGCTGGTTTTGGTGGTTGGAGGTATTCTGGGGATCGGCGCCTTCCTGACCACCCTGGTCTCCTACCTCTACATTGTCTCCACCATCCTGAGGATGCGATCAGCAGACGGGAAGCGCAAGGCCTTCTCCACGTGCGCCTCCCACCTCCTGGTGGTCGGCCTGTTCTACGGTGCTGCCATCTTCACCTACATCCGCCCTTCCTCCAGTCGGCACTCCCCTGCCAGAGACAGGCTCATCTCCATGCTGTATGGGGTCGTCACCCCGATGCTGAACCCCATCATCTACAGCCTGAGGAACTGGGAGGTGAAGAAGGCGCTGGGGAGGGTGCTGTGTGGCCGAACATGCTCACAGTAAGAGTGGTATTAAAACAGAATGGTGTGATTTCTATCTAGAGTGAGTTTGCGGCAGAAGTCTAACAACTCCTTTCTATTGGCATATAGATAATCATATAGGCCTAAGTAGAAATTCATAGAGACATATAGATATGGCTTTAGTCATACAGGACTATTCATGTGTAACTATCCACTGGAAACTTATCACCCAAAAAATGAGTCTGGGATTTACTAATATAATGAGGTATTTTAAGTAAACTTGCGTTACTGTTACCTCAGTGATATCTACACCTTACGTATTTATCCTTACGTATATCTGTATTATCTGTATCTGTGTGTTTTTATATCTACTTCTAAATCTACATCAAAACATACCTATAAATAAGATGACACTCTTTTAAAAATATAATGATAAATTATAGTTGTAGAGTATAAAGTGGTGTCATGGTTTATAAATACAGTGCACGGTAATCAAATGTAACCAACATGCCCCCTCATGGAGCACCTGTTACTCTGCGTGTGTGTGGTGAGAAGCTTTGCAAGTTTGGCATGGAAAAGTGCTCAGTTACTACATGCACTGTGGTGCACAGCCCTTGGCCTCAAACTTTTTGACCCCGGGAACAGGTACAGTTGAAGATCACTCTCCCCAGAGTGGGGTGTTGGGAGTGCTGGGGGTCAGGGAGGCGGGGGCCGTCCTGCTGTCGGCTGTTGGAGGGTTTGGAAAGGGCAGCCCTGGCCTGGAGCGGAGCCCCGCCTCCTGTCAATCAGCAGTGGCCTTAGATTCGGACAGGAGCATGCTGACTGGAGGCGGGGCTTTGGTCCCCGCTCACTTCCTGCTCACTTCTCAGCTGTCCCAGATGTCCTATCCTGCCAAGGCTCCGCCCGGTACCCGTGAGAGGCTGGGGGCTGGAGACGCCTGTGAACCAAAATATCACGTGGGAAGATGCTCTCCCTCAGTCTAGCTTAAACGCCGATGTACTTAAGCCACGCCCCCACTTTGTGGCCAGCCACTTGGCTTCTGGAAACCGAGGCTCTGCTCTGGGTCTCTGTCAGTCCCATCACTTTAGGTTCTTTGGGGAAGGGAAAAGTGCTATGTTTATTTTCTGTGCCTGGCTTACTTCACTTATCATAATGGTTCCCAGTTTCATCTATGCTGTCAGAAAGGACAAAGTTTCTTTTGTTTTTGAGTGAAATGTATTCTCTTGTACGTTCATCCCAAATTATCTATTCATCTGTTGACAGGCATATAGTCTGATGCTATCAGTTGATGTCTGTGGATATTTAAGAGCAACAGACCTAGCAGGGCCTGGGCTCAGTGGGGTTACTCACCAGCAGAGCCAACTGTTGTGCTAGTTATATGTGCACTGCGCAGTGTTGTGGTTTGGACCTGAGGTGTCCCCAAAAGCCTCATGGACTTACAGATACTATGTAGTGTTGGGAGGTGGGGCCTGGCTGGAAGGGGTGGATACTTGGGGCTTGACCTGGAGGGGCGTGTGCAGATTTCTCCCTTCCTCAGAGACGTGGCTCTATTCCGCCATGCGTTGAGGATCTTGGTCCCTGAAGCACTGGCTCTGGCCCCACCATGTGATTCTACCATTTCTAGCTGGTCACCTATGAATGGGCTATGACCTTCCGGAATTGTGAGCTAAAATAAATCTTTCCCCTCTAATGTTGTGGATGTTGGGTGTTCTGTCTGGGCAATGAAAATGTTTAACTAGGATAGAAATTGCTTATCTGTTCCTGTGCCTTACCTGACTGTGTGGTTTGGAGATCTTTGGACCTGTTTTGTAGGAGGCAAGGTTTAGAGTGCTGGCTGGAGACGCCTTGGAGGGCTCTGAGCTGAGCTTGAGGGGAGATTCTAGTCAGAGCTCAGAAGACCAGAATGCCAATAAAAGTGTGGGTTGGAAGGACCAGGCTCAAGAAGTTTCAGATGGGAAGGAGGACTGTATTAGCAAGTGGTCTAAAAACCACATATGCCACATTCTGGCAAACATGTTTATCAGCATTTTGCCCTTGCCCAGACACTTTGCCTGAAACTGAGATTAGGGGCAGTGGACTCTTCAATCTAGTAGAAGAGGTTTCAAGGATGCCTGATGTCCAGGATGTTACATGACTGCTGTTTGTGTCTTTTAGCCAAGTCTATGGCAAAAGACAGGAAAAATGTCAGAGAGAAATCACATAAAAAGCTTGCAATGCCAGACTAAAATAGCCGACAGTGGCGGGGTGAAGGAACACAGGGCAGTTAAAGAGATCAGCATTAAAAAGAAGCCACGTCTTCACATTCAGGACTATAAGAAAGATGACTTGAGGGCACCTCAAAAGTCAACAAGACCCCACCCTTTACCACCTCAAATGTGGAGAGAGGAAAGACTTGCTCAAAGAAGTGTACCAGGGCCAAGGGAAAAAAAGTGAGCCCAGAGTCCAGCTGCCTGGAATTCAACCATCTAAGAATGCGTTTGTCCAAGGCGACCAGGCTACGGCTCCAAGCCTCGGCAATGTCCACATAATCCTGGCTTTACAGGATTGCAGAGCCCAAGAGCTGTGGGCTCACGGAGGCTCCCCCCAGATTCCAGAGGAAGGCCTTGGAGGCTGGGCAGTGTGTGAAGCTGTAAAGGAGAAGTCTAGGGTGCAGTGGAGGGCCCAGAAATTTGGAGAAGCCAGGAGCATGGATCATCCACCAAGGAAAGCTGCAGGCTGTGGGCAGATCCAGCCCAAGGGGATGGAGAGGACGTCTTGCAAAGCATCTCGAGCGTCCAAGAAGTGGAGGTTCTTGTTCCTACTGCAGAAACTATAGCGATAAAGAAAGCCTCAGTGTACGGCCCCCACGCCCCTGGGCAAAGGGGACACGTGAGTCACGGTAAGACCATCTCCCTCATCCTCCTCTTGTTCTTTTGTAATCAGTGCTGAAGGTTGGGGTCTCCCAGATCTGCCATCATCGGATTCTTCTCAAATCTTTCCCCCCATTACTTGCTTAGGGGCCGCGGCAGCCCTGGTCCAAGGAGACCACGCTACTACACGAGCTGACAGCAGACTGTGGCATTGTTCCCAAGATTCTGGTCTTCCTGGCACGCTGCGTGCAAGGGTTGTGGGGCTAGGGAGGCGTCCACCTGACTTCACAGGAGAGGGCACCTGGGCAAGGCAAGGAGCCAGACAGGGCCACGCATGATCCTGTGGGAATGAGGACAAAGGTGCCATGAAGACTCAAAAAGCCAGGGATGCCAGGAATGTGCCCAGGGAAGCTGTCGTGCTAGGGTGGAGCTAACTTAGAAGGCCATGTGGGCCGCAACCTGCAAGGCTACAGGGATGGGGCCTCCCAGGCCTCTGGAACTCAGGTCTCACTGCCACACGTCCCAGCCGCCAGGCGCAGAGCTCCAGGACCCAGTGCTTGCCCTGCCTTTGGTCTTTCATGACTGGTTCTTTTCTCTCTTTCCATTCTAGCTTTTGGAATGAAATGTTTGCCTTGCGGCACTGTTCCTTGTAATTAAGTAACTTATTTCGATTTTTACAAGATTCACAGGTAAGAGTTTGCCTTGATCACAGAAAAGACTTGGACTTGAACTTTTGAGAAATGCTGAATCTTCTGAGGCTGTGAGGAAGCACTTATTTTGTTTCTGGTTATACATAAGATACTTACATTATGAAAAATTACTAATTAAGGAGCTGTGTCTAGGTGTGATGCTGACTAGGGGAGATAATCCTAATGTGTGGACTTGATTGTTTAAGAAACACCTAGCAGATTAGCAAAACGTATGCCTAAGTGTGTCTGGGTTTGTCAGGAGGCCTGAGCTTGGGCACTAGACAGTCCCTCACGCATCCTTCTCGGACAGTCCCCCTTGCTCTTCTTCCTGGCTTCTGTGAGGCAAGGAGCTACGGGTGGATGTCTTGCCTCCTCTGTTGGGTGCACTGTCGTCCTCCAATTGGTAAGAAAGAGTCGTCCTTCCTCCATGCCGTCTGCCTCCCAGCAGCCACTAAAGCAAACTAAGAAGGAACGACAAGCTGCCTTCATCTAGCCTATAGTAGTTCTGTAACCATGGCCCACTCACAACCTCTCTTCCCATGATCCTCCTTGCCCCGGTTGATGGCAATATCACGTTTCACGTTGTGCAGGTCTAGCCATGGGATCGCTTTCCTATCCACTGCGTGTCTGTCTCCCTGAAGTCAGTGCGCTGAGGCCTGAATCCTCGGTGCAACGGCATTAAGCGTCGAGTCTCTGAAGGAAAGGGTTCTCTAGGTGGAGGTGGCGCCCTTAGCGGTTGGGCTGCAGGGAGAGCTCTCACTCCGCGTTGCGGAAGGACGCGCTGGGAAGCCTGCCGCCCCTAAGCCAGGAGGCAGGTCTCCGCCAAGACCCTGACATCACTGAGCTAGACTCCAGCCTCCAGAGCTGAGAGAGGAAACAGATGTTTGTCAGTTGAGTCGTCGGGGCTACGGTGTTCTGCCGTATGAGCTCATGCCGGCTAAAACGTTATTTTGGGTTCCTTCTTTTGCAATCCTCATATTATTAAGGTGTGATCAAAATCTAAGGCGAATGTATAAATATGAAAAAGGTAAAAGACACACGGTGATTGATCCCCTCAAAACAGCCCTTCCTGTGAGCACATTTCCCCGTTTCTGCTGCTTTCTGAGGTCGGTAGGGAAGTCCTCTTCTATGCCTTTGATACAGGGTTAAGAAATCGCCGCAAATGTCACTGCCCGGTGTCACCCTGGGAAACGCAGGGCTCTAAACGCGTGGTAGAGTGACCCCTTCTGCCTCGTTCACAGCGCCTGGCACTGTGCAACTTGCCATCGTGGGTGGCAATTTTTTGTGTTGATTTGGGATATCGAGGCAGGCCTCACAGGGCAAGTGGAGGCAGTCACGGAGGGGGACATGGGCGCTTTTCTTCTGCGACTGGTGGACTTCAGCTGTGGGCCCTCCCAAGCACCATGCGTGTTGGCCATACATGACCTCACTCAGTGTTTCCTGTTTTCTGGGAGAGTTTTCCCAGTGACCGAATATCCTTGCTTCCCGGAGTCTTGTCCACGTGCTGCTGTGCGACGGATTTGGCCAGGGCTCTTCGTCAAGCTGGTTCTCCCTGCGCCTCGGCGTTCCTGGGACCCGGCTCCAGACTTCTGAGGTTCCTCGGGGAATCTTTCTTCAGCAACTCCTACGAGCATCTTCACAAGAACAGAAATCCACTGGGCCACTTCTGCTTGGCACAGGGGTCTTTTTCTTGTGGGCTTCCTTTAACAAAATGCTAACAGAGCTTGCGTATTTTCTACATTGTTCAAGTTATAGCTTTCAAATAATAAAGCAGAATTTCAGTGGAAAAAGAAAAAGAAAGATGTGCCCAAAAGCAAGAAGTCAGGGTATGAAACACGGCACCTTGTAAACAAGATGATAATTGACGTTCAGGTGATGGACGTAACATTTGACATAAGGAAGTCTCTTGCTTTTGGAAGGCTCCTGGAGGATATCCTGGATTGGTAATTATTTGTGGTAAACAAATCTGGATTTGTGAGGCCTGTCGCGTAAATGTAAGTCATGAAAAAACTGGCTACGGAATAGTTATTTTAAAATTGAAACGATCCTTTATTGTGCACAACAGGCCCCACGGGGCCCTTCCCCAGAACCCCGAGCGCTCAGAGGCCCGCAGCTGCATGCTAGGCGGCACAGACCTGGCAGGGTCACGGGGCGCTGGCTCTCTCAGCTCGCGGGACGTGGGAATCACGGGCTCACGCCGCGTCCATCGGATTCCCGAAGAAGGCGTGGGCGGCCCCTCGTGGAGACCCGAGAGGGCAGAGCTGGGGCTGTGGGGTGAAGCCGAGGTCGCGGCAGATCCCAGGACCGGAGGTCCCGGGAATGGGGACTATCAGCTGGGGAAGGCCTCACGCTGTGAGCAGAACCAGCCAGGCGGAAGGCCGTCCTGCGTGTCCAAGAACGGGGCGCCCGGCCTGGCGGCGCTCACCCTGCGCCCCCGCGTGCCCAGATGTGGGGCGACGGGAAACCGGGGTAGAAGAGACCCGCACGGACGCAGACGGAGCCCCGCGGGAGGGCGCCGGCCCGCCACGACCGGATTGCCGGGTGGGACAGGCGCGGATTCCGTCACAGAGGGCCGGAGCGCGCACCGACGCAGCGACGCCTGTGCCGGAAACAGCCCGAGCGACGGCGAGCCGGACCAGAGAGAGCGCAGGCCGCCCCGAGGGGCGCCCGGCCGCGCTGCCCCCGAGGCCGAGAGCCCCACCTTCTCCTGCGGGTCCGGCCCGGCTCGCTCCCCGGTTTGGGTGCGCGCCCGCTGCGGCGTCTTCCCTCCGCGAACAGGGCGCTCGGGCGCGTGCAGAGACAGCCGCGGCCGGAGCCGGCGACGGTGAGCGCAGCAGGAGAGGACGCCAGCGTCACCAGGACGGGTGCAGAGGAGCCGGAGCCGGGGCGCCCTCCCGGAGACCCCTGCCCGGGTGCCGCGCCCCTGAGCCCCGCCGGCCGCCCCGCCCTCGGGCGGGTGTCCCTCCCGTTTCCCATGTTACTGGCACGGGTAGATGCGACACACGCGTGACCTGCGCACACTTGGACCAGCCGCGCCTCTTCTGGGAACTTTCCCCAGGAGTTAAAACCAAGGCTTGCCGAGCCACGCGCACACGCGCGTCCCCGGCGGCGCAGCGGACCGCAGCTTCCGGCTCTCCGGAGCCCGGGGCGTCTGGGAGCAGACGCCGAGCCAGCCCCGTCCCGCCCGGGGGCGCCCCGCGGGACACGTGCCACAGCCTGTTTTCCCTCCCGGGCGGCTCCTGCGCGGGCCGCGGGGCCTCGTCAGTGTCAGAACGCGACAGCTACAGGGTTACAGGTGAGCAGAGATCGCGGCGAGCGCGGCCGTCTCCCCGGGGGGCCCTAACCGGGCCGGGGAGCAGCACCCGGGGCTCGAACCGGCTCCCGGCGGCGGCTGACGGAGACGCAGCGGGAGCTCGCGGGAGGGGGACCTGGCAAAGGCGCGGGGTTGGGAACCCGTGCCCGAGTTTGCGGTTCTCGCGGCCCACGCGCAGTCCTCCTGCGCAGCGCGGTGGCTCGTTGGGCTGCGTCCCCGCGTGGGGCCGCGTGCGGGGAGCAGGGGACAGCCACGTTCTCCTTAGCAGGCGCAGCAGCCCAGCGAGCCCTCGGCAGGTGGGGCTCCCGCAATCCCTAGGCTTATCCTCCGCCGGGCGCACTTGAGCCTAGTTCTTGGCTCGGAATAAAGAATGATCATTTCACTGATGATTTCACTGATGATTGTTCTGTATGACGACTGGTTTTTGGCATCTGAAAGACCCAATTCTAGATTCCTAATTTATCTTTCTTCCAGTGTTTTGGCTATGTCATAGACTTATAGTAAAATTATCACCGCACAGAAGATTTTTATTTGGTGTGAAAATATGCACTATTCAACTTCCATTCACCAGACACTCTTTAGTTATTTAAAAATTGTGCCTCAACTTTATTTATTCATAGAGCTCACTACCTGGAGCTGGAATCTCCGCCGTGTAAAAAAGTCAATAGTCATTATCGCTTTTGTGAAACATTGAGTAGATTCAGCAAAACCCAAAAAAATTAGGATAGATTAAACTACCTTCAGTTATTTCAGGTATTTGGAGATTTCCAAGCAAGTCAACTTACTGGTGACTCTGGAATCCCCCCGAAAGCAGTGGCTAATTGGGGGACCAAACACACAAGACTGCCGCCACCAGCAATCAATGGGGGAGGAAACCAGGACTTTGTAAACAGAGCTACAGATCTGTGCACTTGGTGGTTACGCAGATCTTGCCACTTCAAATGCCTGAGTGTGCTTCTGTGTGCCGCCTTCCGGTTTACAGGATAAAGATGTTCTGTGCAAGTGACGTGGGAGGAGCTAAAAATAAGTTAGTTAAGCTTATTAGTAAGATTAAAATCAAGGCGTCCTCTCAATGTTAACATATATTTGCCTGTATTACTATCCAGTTAAAATTATATTTTAGGTGTGAAATGCAATAGCTGTTTCTTTCTCTGTTTTCATTAAAATTGTTTAGTTTTTTTTCTTCGACAAAAAAAAAAAAAAGACCTGAGACATTGGCTTTTGTTCCTGTAGTGCCTTTGATTTTCTAAGTTACTGGAAGGTAACTTCTGAGATTAAACTGGTTAGATAGAAATGTGATCGGTGGGTTTGAATATAAGTAATACAAAGAAAACAAAACTTTTGTTTATAATTAAGATAGAAAAAAACTGACTGAACATAAATTTAAGCACTCATGGGTTCATCAAACCTATAAAATAAAATGTATTTGGAACTATTAAATATGTTTAATAGAATATATATATATATATATATATATATATATATATATATATATATATTGATATACCATCCAGAGGTATCTGATCTTTTAATAACTATTAATATATTCTGGAGAAATAATGAGCATCTAAACATTAAGACTTTCATCAAAGTTCAGGTTCATCTAAGCTAGGCTATAATTTAGGGAGAATAAACTCTACTTATTGGGATAGGTGCCACACAAATCCACCACTATGAGATTCACTAAAGTCAATACTTTGTGTAAAGGACACACACCCACGTCAATTATGTTGTGTGTGCTTTCCTGAGATAAGTATTCAGCGCTGACCTCTGCATATGGCACTTACATGTTGTCCGGGATACTTGATTCGTGCCAGTTAACAGGTACATAGGATGTCCTTGAGACTGCACACCAAGCCCAGGCAGAGGCTGAGTTCTGAGGGTTCAGAACTGTTGCTTAAATAGTTGGTAGAATACTTAAGCTCAGAATGTTTAATTTTAATTATCTTCTTTTCTTGTCTCAGGTCTAAAATGTCACAAAAGTAACAAGGTTACTTGGAAATGTGTGGTTTCTGATTTCTTAATTGACACCATTTTGTAATTATTTAAGAGTTGTTATTTTTTGTTTTGAATTGGTCCTAGCTGTATGCCTTTTGAATAAAACATTCAGGTAAATTCAAAATATAACACACAGGAATAAAGCCAAGATCTCTGGTCTTTGTGTTTGAAACCTTGTTTAAAATCTAGATCTGTTCCTGGTAAAATTTACAAAAACAACTTACAGAACAAAGATCTTTCTTACTTTGTTCAAAATGGTTTCCTATGTTCTCTATTTTGGTTAGGTTTGCTTGCTCAAGAAAATTAAATCTTAATGGGTGAAGATTTACCCAGACATCTATTTGAAGTGTTCTTAAAGTTTGACTTATACTTCTTACTTAATAAACTATTGCTTTCAATGACAGGTAATATGTTTAATTTTGTCTCAGAATTCGGCTGTCCTGGTGTGATAGCTTCCCTTACGATAGCTGCCTGCACACACTCTCCAGGCCCCTCTTTTGCTGACTTATCCCCTTGGGTGCTGCTCAGTCTCTCAGCAGACGGGAACCTGGTCCCTTTGGTCCTCGAGGGGCAGTGCTGGCTCCGTCCTCCCTGTCCTCCAGGTAAGTGAGGAGCTACACACACCGGGGAGAGGCGCGCTGAGCTCTGACTGCACTGATGTGGTTTCTAAGCTGGTCTGTGTATGAATACTTGAAAACCAAACTGGATCACAAAATACAGCTAATTTATGAAAAAAATGTAAGCTCTCAGTCGATAAGTAGGCATTACGTGGTAAGTGTGTATTTTAAAATTTTCAGACTTTAATTCTGTTAGACCTAATAAGACCACTGACTCAGTTTGTCCAAATTATGGAAGTGCTTATTAAGAGCTGGCCAGTGACTGCCTCGCCATGCAAATGCGGAGCTCAGAAGGGCAGTGTTGACCTGTTAGAGTCTGGATTTTAAGGCAACTCTTACCACCAGGTTTCTAGGCAGTCATGTCTTGTAATTAGCTGGCACCAAGAAAGCGAGCTCCGCAGAAGCAAAGACCCAGTGGTCAACAAAGAGTCCCAGGCAAGTGACCCCAAGGTATTTTTTATTTAAATTTCAGGGGGTAGCTTAACATGGGTGTCGGGGGCTTCCCAGTAGAAGGAGATCCCTGGCAGCACGTGGGAAATATTTGGTCTTAGTGATCAGAATGTGACAAGGGTTACAGTGACCGGTGGCTTTGGGGTTACAGTGACTTTTTGTGATGTAGTTTCGTAAGTCTTATATTTTTGTGTTCAAATAATCACAGATCTGGTGTGTGTACCTCAAATGTTGTAAATGTGTTGTCACTTAAAAATCGAGATAAATATGACTTGATTACTACACTGTAATTCCTAGAATTTGGCATGATTGAATAATGTGCTTTCTGCCCACATGCTGATTCATGCTGGCTTACATGAGAGGACAAGATGCGTTTGGTCACGCTTTTCTGGTAGACCCAAACGTGTTCCATTGACAAATTGCTTCTCCTCAAAATAGCCGAAAGCAGGTTTTTCATGTTGTCTAGCAGAACAAAGTTGTGCACATGTTAATTAGCTGATTGAATACTATGTAACATAAATTTACTTTAAAACACCACATTGTAACCCATACATGTAATTTTGATTTGTCAGTTAAAAGTACAATTTTAGGAAATGCAAAGTTGCCTGACTTTCTTTCACGATCTCACTTCCTGTCTTTGAGCAGAACTCTTTCCATGTTGTGTTTTTTTTGGCACCTCGCAGAGAGTCGCCTGGAGATGCGAATGCTCACACCAGGCTCCCCACATCAGTAATGTCAATAACGTGTTGTTTTGATTGGCATGGATTTGAGCATGATTTCAAGTCAGATAGTGAAATGCTTCTTGCTTTTCTCTTTTTGCTAAAGATTGCTTTGCCTACTTAAGTTATCTGGTGGCTCTAAACTAATTTTAGAGTTGTTTGTTCTAGTTCTGTGCAGAAGGTTATTACTGTCTCGATGGATATTATGTTAGTATTGCTCTGTTGAAGAAGGTCAGGGGCCCTTCAGAGCAGTAGAGGAAAGGAAGACGCAGCTGGAGACAGCCCAGGCAGCCAGTCAATGGAAACGAGGGCGGGCGGAGACAAGGGGGCGGAGACAAGGGGGGAGGGGACCAAAGGGAGAGGAGCCAACCGTGAGCTGGTGCTCAGGGGGAGCCGAAGGTCTTTTGGCCAGGGCGGTGCCTCTGACCAGGCTCTGGAGTCAGGACCAAAGCCACGGCTTTGTGTGTGATGGCCACACTGCAGTGTTCAGCCACCAGCCACGGGCTTCTTAAAAATATTACTCATGAAGGAGAATTTGGGAATTTTAAAAATAATCAGTTTGCCGATCAAATGCACTATTAATCTCTTGGTGTTGAACCTTCCTCTAGACATTTCCTGGGGTAGATTTCTCGGGTGTCCACATGGCTGTTATCCTATTGTGCATACGACTTCATACCCCTTTTGTATTTGACATGCAAACGTCTTTTTCATGTTACTGGTCTTAAACAAACAAACAGGCAAACAGAATAAAAGAAAAAACCAGAAGACTGGAAGCCTATCGTGCGCTTCGGCTCCACGAAACAGTTGTTGCTCCAGGTCTATGTATTTAAGAACAATTACAGTAAAAATTTCATAGGGATTACATTGAGTCTGTAGATTGGAGTGGGCTGTACGCACATTTTAGTTATATTTATTTCTCTAATCCATGAACTCAAGATACTTTCCACTTTCCACTTCAAATTCTTTCACGAATTTTTAAAAATAGTTTTAACATAGAGGCCTTTTACTTACTGGACCAGATTTATAAATATACTAATATATATGCACATATATGAGGTATGGTAAAATAGTGAATGTTCACATTTTAAAAATTCATTACAGTAAAACTGCATCGCGGTGAGGCCCCCTTGACTTCCTCCTCCTCTCTTCCACGCACCTGCCCTGCCATTCTCTCTGCAGCTTTTCTGGAGCAGTTTTGGAAGTCCTCTTTCCTGAGTGTCTCTAGTTGTGCTGTCTTGATTGCCTCGATGTCCTGAGTTGGTTCAAAATATTGACCTTCCATGGCTGCTTCAATTTTGAGGAGCAGCCAGCCTGCAGAGCTCAGGTGGCCCTCCTGCAGAACCAGAGAGCTTGGGCAGACGTCTTGCCAGACTCAGCAAATGCAACACGCTGCCAGCTGTCCAGAGAGACAGAAGCAGGCCATGCCTGCTCGCAGCCATCACCAGCGGGCCACCAGAATCACAGGCCAGACTCCACGGTAGTTTATCTGTCTCTCTCTTCCTCAGTGCCATGATGTACAGGCTTCCTCCAGGACACGCTCACTGCCACGATGGGTGGACTGGTACAGGTCCAAAGGCAACGCTGCCCACCAGCTGTGACTGAAACTACCAGCCAAGCTGACCTCTCCTTCTTTTAAGTTATTTCAAGTGTTGTTCTGTAGCGACACCAGGCTGACCAAACAGGACATGGGCACTTAAAATGAGGTCACTGCTGTGGGTCAGATGATGCAGCCAGAGACCTTGGGATTGAGCTGTGGGAGGAGTTTGGAAGAGGCTGGAAGCAGAGCTGAGTGGGCAGCTTTGGCAGCTGCTAGGATCAGAATGACCAGAAATGTGGGTAGAAAAGGTTACACTCACACGGCTTCAGGTAAGACAAAGACTGCTGGGAACGGGACCAGAGGCCCCGGGTTGCCTCAGGCCAGAGTGTGTGGCTCCTTTCTCTCTGTGCTCTGACACTGTGTGAGAAACTGAGGTTAAGAGGGCTAGACTAGCCACGCCGTACAGATTCAGGCGGTGACTGTTGGATGAATATGGATGTTACTGGCTATTTAATCCAAATTCACTGTTACGATCAGAAGCAGAAGAGCAGAAAGGAAAAGTTTAGCCAATCTGTAGTTTGCTCAGGAAAGGAGTATGTTTATAGGTGTTTCTAGAAACGTACAACTGCCGATGAGATTGGCATCACCAAAGAGAAGCCAGTGCTTCTTCTAGGGAGGAGGCCTCCAGGGCCGCTCAGGAGTCGCCAGTTCTGTACTTTTCACAGTCCTGAACGTGTGAAAGTGTGAGCCTTCTCCATCCTCCTTGGAGAAGCGAGCCCTCGGGCACGCTGGTCCCTCAGAGCTACCTAGGGAGCTCCTTTCTTGGGATCCGTTTCTCTGTGTTCAGTCATGAAGGTAGCTGGGGCCACCACAGCTGTGGGTAACATGGCCCGAGTGTGTTAGTGGCCACAGAAGGCCCTGGCCTCATCCGTGTGATGCCAGTTATATCGAGATGCAGCATGCAAGAGTTGTAGGGGCTAAGATTTCCGTCCAGGTTTTAAAAAAAGTAGGAATCCAGATAGTATGTTTGTGGCATGGCGGGGAGTCTGTGAACAGCTCTGACAGAGGATGTTTGCGCCTGTGGGAGGAAAGGAGACAGTGCCGTGGAGATCCTGGGATGTTATAGACGACAGGGCCGTCTGCCCAGGGAACACATGGCGCTAGTGGGTGGAGCCAAGACCGATGGTCTGGCGTGGTGGTGTATATCCGCAATCCCAGAAAGCTGAGACAGGAAAATCACTAGTTCACACCCAGCCTGGGCAGCTTAGTGCGTTAACACAGAACGGTCTCAGAAGAAAATGACTAAGGGCGTCAACCAGTGTAAAGGCCCTGAGATCATTCCCTAGTACTTCAGGAAAAAATCAAGAGTTTTAATTTAATGTTTCTATTTTGCATATGAAGTATTTGGTAAAGTTTGATGGAATTAACAGGTGTACTCATTGTTGCACAGACGCTGCACGTGGAACAGAAGCCGGAGACGAAATGCACGTGTGCTGGACAGCTCAGTTGGTTGTACACTAGAGCAGGATTTGTTCTCGCGCATCCTCATTGCTGGTATCACCCCCACCATCACCCCCACCATCACCCCCAAGATCACTGCCATCGTCACCATTATCATCCCCACCATAAGCACCATCGCCATCACCAGCATCGCCAGCATCGCCGCTGTCATCACGAGCGCCGTCTCCATTTCCCCCTTCATTGCCATTCTGGGCAGTACAGACACACTTCCAAAGTGCCCTCATCTTTGCAGCAATGGCCACCGTGCTGTGTCCTGGGGGAGCAGGGGTGGGGGGCGGGGCAGGAGGTTCAGATTACCCTGTGCTGTCCTACACCTAAATGACATCTGCTGGGCAGGTTTGTGCTGGGGACTCTGATGAGGCAGTGCTAGTGTGGTTTGAGCTCCAGCCCTGTGTGACTTCCTTCCGCGCTAAGGAAGAGAGCAGAACATGGGTTTTTCTCAACTTTCTAGGTTTCACGGTGATTGCAGGGAGGTATGAACATGGGGTCGGTGTACCCAGGGAAGGTAGCAATGAAAAGAGGAAAGGCGGTGTTGAAGGAGCACCCACGCCTGCCGTGAGCAACCATCTCCGCCTGCCACAGGACACCCTTCACCCTAAGGCTCCCCTAGTCTCAGGATCGGGACAGCTGGTCACCCTGAGTGCTGATGGCAGGCGACATCCTCTTGGGAGGGCTCCAGCTACGTCTCAGCCCCCAGTGCATGTCATTTGCCAAGTTTGGGAGGAGGTGACTTTTCACTTTCAACTCTGCACAATCTCACTGTATTCCAGAGGTTATCGCCGTTCAGTTCGCAGAGATGGAGTGGATGCCATTTTGACACAGGTGAGTGGATGCTACGTGTGTACGGAACACTCCGAAGGCTCCTTCTAAAGCATTTTCTAATTAAAACCTCACGCTAATTTAAAAAGGGATATATTGTAAAACAGTAACAATATATTCATGAAACCGACTTCCTTCTAAATTCCAGTTGTTGTATGTGCATGTGAGTGTGTTGAGTACTAAACTCATGATCACTGATGTACACTTTTAGCATGATCTGTGCCCATTTTACATAAAACAGTAAGAATTAAGAACTCAAGCAGGTAAGAAGAATGCGTGTATCACCAAACAGATTTCTCTCGGTTTAAGTTGAATTACAATAAATGGGTGATTTTCTCATATGCTGTGGCTAAATAGTAAGTGTGTTACTGGCTTGCACATGTCCATATTCGGGCCATGATGTCACGGTAACCAAGGAAGCCAGACAGCATGCCCACAAGTTCTCATGGTGGGGCACTTCCATGTCCAAATAGTGACTGCATTAAGTTACTAGGAAAAAGAACACAGCGGAAGCGTGTTTGCTTCTGCATGTGCCTGCCTCTTGTGCTTACTCGAATATTGATTCCTTCATTCTTTTGATCTATCAGAGGCGTGGTCCCGGCAAATACAGCAGCCAAAGGAACAGCCGGTCTGTTACGGTGACGATACAGCAGATCTCAGAGGAACAAGTAAAGCCAGGCTGCACCGTGGAAACCTGACTCGGGCGTCCTCACTTCTCTAGGAAGCCCAAGGATGTCCCACGGCAGTGTCTCGGGGTCACCACGTATGGCTGGCTGCTGAGATGGCCATCTGAGCTCTGCCACTCTGGCTTCATGGCAGCGTAGAGCTGGGTCCCACATAAGAAGCCTGGAAAAGCCAGACTGCCACCTCTGAGCCAAAGCCTCCGTAACGAACAGCCCAGGTCTGTCAGGACTGTGGAATTTTATTCAGAGATGTCTACAGCAAGGGTCCTGCTGTGAAAATTGCTTTTAGTTTTACAGATTGTTCTAATTTTCAAAGTATTTGCCAGCAGCTGCCTCATCCTCAAGGAGCTTATCCCCTACGTGTGTTAGACTGTTTTGTGACCTTCATTTCACGATGCACCTTTGTGTTTGGGGGTCCCCAGGTTGGCCAAGGAGGGGCACCTCACAGTGCTAGGAAGGCGCCAGCTAAGCTTTGGGGATTAGGGAGGTTCTCTAGAAGAGGAACAGAATCAAAAGAAAACATGTAGATAATTGCACAAGGGGATTTATTAGGCGGGAGGGGTGGGAGAGGCCACACTGGCCATCATGGTTTCATTCTAAAATGTCACCCAAGATCCTTAGGCATTTGGATGCTATAAAATGACTGTGGAACCACATGCTACCAGGAGGCGAGGCCTGGCCGGAGGGACAGATGCCTGGGGCAGGACCAGGAGTGGCAGACGCTGGCACCACCCTTCCTTCCTCACTTGGCTTTCTGTCTCCCAAGAACTTTCATTCAACTACACTTCTGCCTGGTGCCTCTACCTTTGCTGATGGCCCACGAATGGACTGCGTTAAACCTTCTGAAGCTGTGAGCCAAAATGAATCTTTCCCCCTTTACATTGTGGGTGTTGGGTACTTTATGCCAGCAATGAACAAGCGACTAGGACATTGACTGTGTGCTGGAGATCTGGAAGATCCAGTGCCACTCAGCCCAGAATGATAGAGGTCCTAGAACAAGAGGCATCAGGGTGCGGCAAGGTGCAGGGACCAAGGGCGAAGGCCGGGACACTCCCTGGAGGGTCTCTGGTGAGTCTGCGTTGGAAGGCTGCAGAGACTGGGATGGCCACCCCAAAGGCGATGGCAGCATGGGACAGGCTTCTTTAGGAAGACAGGAGCTCTTCCACACGGGGACACTTTTTCTTTCTGTTCCTTTGGATTTCAGTGAGGCTAGGAGGCTGTTATCTGGTGCTACCCACAACGCGTTGGGTCTGTCTTCTTCCACTTGTGGGCCTTCATGTAAATCATCCACAGACACACCCAGGACTGTGCTTTACTCACCCACTAACAGTATTTGAAGCCATTTCAGTTGACACAGCATGATTAATGGTCACACTGTGAGTGGCCGTTATGGGTAAGTGGAACAGGAAGTCACCAACAGAAGGGGCCAGCCTACCATGGGAGATTGGTGTGGGCAGGACATCTGGAGTTCTTTGATGGCTCCTAAGTTGAAAACGAGGCAAACGTTTGGGAGCTGACAGTTACTGACCATATCCTGACCTTTTGGGGCCCCTGGATCTGGGACATTTACTTTGACTTCCTGCCAAGACGACCCAGAGGTCCTGGGACCGTCTGACCATTGCCTGTTTGCGTAGTCTCCCAAAAAAGCACTGCAAGTTTCTGCATGCTGCGTGTTCACCAACTAATTTTACATTAAAGTTTACCTGTAAAACCTTAAATCTCCAAATCTCAAAACTTAAAAATGTGAATTTTTACAGATAAAAATTAAAACATTGTAAAAACACTAACACAATTACTTTTCAGTAGATTAGTACATGGTGAAAGAGACTCCTCAAAGTTAAAGCCCTGTGGATGGACACCTTGGAGAAAAGACGTTTGGCAAACGAAGTGAGACACTAAAAAATCCTGGCGCTGCCTGCTTCCTCGCAGTGACGTATCACAGGGCACAATAGATTATCTTATGTATAGAGTGTATCATGGGTTAAAAGGTCAAAAAGGAAGGAAGCTGACTGAGTCATCAAGTGGTTGGAGATGTCCTCCTGATGGCTTCTTTCACACCTACGTCTAAGCACGGGGCTGACTTCATCCGCTGTGGAGAAGAGCTCAGCCAGCGGAAGTGGTCTGTTGGTCCACCTGTTCATATACATACATACATACATACATATAGTCTGCTTGTTTAAAAATCCACTATGTTTACATTAAAAACTCATGTGACGCTGTAGACACAGCCACTACACTCAAGCTTTTTGTTTGCTTGTTTTGGTTTCTGGGACCTGCCCCCCTTCCCTTCTCTCCCCAGGTCACAGTCTGCCAGATCCTCCCACGTCACCCCAGCTTGGCGTGGGCGAGGGTCACAGCAGAGCAGGCCCTGCTGGGGTCAGGGCCCCTTCCGTCTCCTCAGCAGGCTCTCTCTCACCTCCTTGTTACGAAGCGTGTAGATGAAGGGGTTCAGGACCGGGGTGACCACAGTGTTGAGGACGTGGATGGCCTTGCTGAGGTCCAGGGCGTCCCTGATGGAGGTGCGCACGTGCAGGAAGATGGTGGAGCCGTACCAGATGAGCACCACGGTGAGGTGGGAGGAGCAGGTGGAGAAGGCCCTGCTGCGGCCGCTGGCCGAGGGGATCCTGAGGACGGTGACAATGATGCGGACGTAGGAGACCAGTGTGGTGACGCACGAGCTCAGGATGACGACGAAGGCGATCCCGAAGGACACCAGTTCCACAGCCCGCGTGCTGGAGCAGGCCAGCGCCACCCAGGGCGCGATGTCACAGAAGAAGTGGTTGATGCCGCTAGGGCCGCAGAAGGACAGCCTGCGGATGAGAGCGGTGGGCACCGTGATGGCCAGAAACCCACAGGCCCAGGACCCCAGGGCCAGCTGCACAGAAAGCAGGCTGCTCATGATGGCCCCATAGTGCAGAGGGTAGCAGATGGCCAGGTAGCGGTCGTAGGCCATGGCGGCCAAGAGGAAGTACTCTGTGCAGCCCAGGGAGAAAACAAGGTACATCTGCAGCAGGCAGCCGGTGAAGGAGATGCTCCGGCTTCTCCCCAGGAGAACGGCCAGGGCTTTGGGGACGGCGGCTGTGGTGTACCAGATCTCCAGGAAGGAGAGATTGGCGAGGAAGAAGTACATGGGGGTGTGCAGTGGCGGGGAGGTGGTGACCAGCAGCAGGATGGCCACATTCCCGCCTATAGTGAGGACGTACATCACCAGGAAGAGCAGGAAGAGGGACAGCTGCAGGGCCCAGGGCCCCGGGAAGCCCAGCAGCACGAAGTCGTGGGGTAGAGTCCCATTGCCCGCTTCCATGGGGGTTCAAATCGGCAGACTGAGGCCTGATCACGCCTTCTGGTCCAGTCAGGGAGTCCTTGAAAGGGGAGAGAAAGAGCTTGTGAAGGCCTGGTATGTGCCGGGTGCCTGCTGTGTGCCAGGAGCCGGGCACAGGATGCACCAGGCAGCTGATGAAATGCATGTGTGGGGTTATTATGACAGGTCACCACCAAGGTGCCAGTTACTCTGGTGAGTTTACAAGGGTGGCCCTGACAGCTATGCAAAACCTCCGCCCCAGGGATCAAATCCAGCCTGCCTGCTGTCCCACCCCAGCCCAGCCGTCCTATCCAGGAATAGAGGACACCTATGCCCCCAGGAACCCACTATTCTGGGCTACCTCAGCTCCCTGGTCTGGCAGCTGGACTCTGCATGGCTCTGTAAGGAAGTACACGATTTTGTCTTGATTCAGAAATCGGCTTCCCAGACCCATGGGTACATTATGGTCACAGTCAGTCCTGGAAGTTACAGATGATTTTGCGTCTCACACCTATTCCCGGAAGGTCGCCGGCACGGGTCACTCTGTGGAGGTCAGCATTCTGATCTTTTAGAAACCGCATTGTACTCCCAAGCATGTATGATTATTAGGTTTCAGTTAATAGCAAAGGGCTTTAGGTGGAAGCCAGAGAGGGGACACGACCTTCTAGAAGTTTCCATGTTTGGGTGACCAGGAGGCTCAGAGGCGTGGCCCTGAGCGCTGCTCCTCAGCCAAGGGGGCCGAGGAGCCTGAAACCAAAAAGGAGATGGAAGAGCAAGTGCCCAGTGGACAGGACGAGCCCTGGTCACCCAGGGGTGCCGGGCTCCTCTCAGTCTGGGACACGCCCTGGAGGACCCAGTGACAAGCCTGGCGGGAACTCCTGGGTCCCCACCGGTCTCCTGGGTGCTTCCTGGTCCACCCACGGCCAACACCCTCAGTGCTCAGCTACTTCCGCTCTTGTTCCTTCCTTTGTCACATGCTCAGCCCCTGCTTGAGTTACTTGCCAGGACCCTTCTGTGTTTGAGAGATGCTCTTGAAAATAACTTGGGTCTGCATTTCTCTTTTTAATTTCTGTTTTTCTTTTGGTAATTAGCCTGTAACACCAAATCAAATAGAGGAAAAGGACTTCCTCCTTCCATTCCTAGGTAAAATACCTAAGCTGTTAATTACGCTAATGAAGAAAACATTAGCTTTGATATTGAAGGTGACACAGACCAGTGAGAAGTAAAAGAAAGAGGTGCTCGTTAGCCCATTATCCCAGGATGCCCAAGGGTGGCATTTCAGAATTTCTTGAAGGTAAGATGTTGGAGGATCTCACACGGAGCAGAGGTCTGTAGCAGCAGCACCAACGTCAAAAGATAACACCTTTTGGCTTTAGGTTTTATTTCTTTTAAGTAGTAGCCAAAGAACACCATGGAGCTGTGAGCTCCCAGAGGCGGCTGGCAGAGGGGACGGATTTGGGTCTTGGCCCCCAACACAGGAGACTTCGGCACACTGGATATTTTAAAGGAAATTGGCACGCTGGGTATTTTAAGCTGAAGGCATCTGACAAGGACCGAGAGGCACAAGTTCTCCTGTGTCTCCCTTCTTGCTCTCTGAGAGCTCCACGTGGCCGGCATCTGCACCATAGCCCCAGGAAGCCATGTCACATGGAGACATGAAGAAGATGCCCCTCAGGTCCCCAGGTCATCCCCCAACCCCCCCGGGTGGGAAAATGTGGATTTTCCCCTCTGTAGCAGCCAGTGTGAGAATGATGTGCATGCCAGCTGTGGTCCTGCAGCAAGCAAGACCTTCCTGAACCCCAATATTTGGGTTTTCTTAATGTCCTCCTAGTTTTACAGAGGAGGAAACAGAGGACCCGAAGAGGTTGCGCAGAGTGGAGCTGCGACCACCAGCCCAGGGTCGGATGTGAGGCCACAGCCCCTCAGCCCTCTCTTCTTGACTCCCTCGAGGGGTGAGTTTGAAGGATGATAGTTCGTGTTCCAACAGAGATCTGGGCCATGTATGTTAGAAGACCCAACGGTATCGACTGACTCTCTCCTAATTTTCATGAGTAATGTGAGTGGGATTATGGTATTCATCTCTTTCTATTTTCAGAATTTAAGGCACACTTTTGACAACTAGACTAGAATTAGTAGGATATGTCAACTCAATAAAACATAACGTTCCGGTTTCACGTCCTTCCCATTAAGCTGCTGGAAGCACAGGAAGCTTCGAACCCATTTTCTGCATCCTGTGAGCATGGCCCTGTGGCCGAGGGTTTGTGTTAGCACACGCTCTAGATGCACACGACCTGGTAAGACTCGGGAAACACCAGAGACAGAAGGAGTTTGGCTTATTGGTTTGAAATCCATTATCACTTCATTTAAAAAGTTAATTAGCAAGGTAATTCATTTTATAAAAATAGATTAGGTATTACACAGTTCATCAAATGACTATAATAATAAAGCTAAAGTTTTGTGGGGGGAATATTTAAATCTTGAATACATAAAATAATACGTTTTCATAGAAATGGGAATACTTTATTAACCCCACCCCCTACATTTCTATAGTTTCTGCTTCCCATGAGAGGCAAGGTGCTGAGTGACACTGTGACGGGCTATGGCTTGGCGCGAGTGCGTGGCTGTGGGGAGTCCAGCCCCGTCATCACCCAGCCGCAGCACTTCCGGCCAAGAACCCCACAGGCCGCGCCCATGTTCTGCACTGCTCCCCACTTTTTACTTCATGAGTTTGTTACTTAAAAATCATACAATTCGACGAACCTACCTCTTTTTTCCTTCCCCCCTTTGGCCTTCTCGTCCTTCAGGGCCCGGCTTGGCCCCTCGCCCTCCCTGCCTGCTGGTAAGCTCCGTCTCCGAGACCCTCCTCCCCTGTCCTGCCTCCTGTCTGTCTGGTCCCCTCTTGTCTGGGTGGCACTCAGCTCCCCTACGGGGCCTGCATTTTCTCCACTTCATCCCCAGGAGCTGTGAGCTGAGAGCAGCTGGCGGTGGAGCCGCGGCTTAGGTGAGGTCGCTGGGTCCTCTGGGAGGAGCCCGGGCACCCGTGGGGCTCAGGGCCCAGCTGTGACTCCAGCTGAGCTATGCCACGTGGATGGCTCCAGAATCTTTGCAATCGTTTTGACTTATAGAGTCTACAAATGACTTACAAAGTTATTTATGAATTATAAAGGAGGCTTCTTTGCTTTTCTATTTATTTACCGCTTGTGAAAGTCATAAAAATGTCAGAGTAGCTTTGTTTTTTCCCCATGATCAACGCAAGCCAAAGGTTCAGATTAGATAAAGAGTCCAAGGAAGCCTTAGAGTTGGCAGAAGGGAGGTTGGTGGTGAACGCAGTGGAGAGTGTGAACCTACCCAGAGTGAGGGCCTGGGTTCGATCCCAGCACCCTCCCCCCACCAAAAAAAGGGAAGGAATTTTGAGCTTCATAGATGAATTAATGAGGCATCATGTTTATTTACTGGCCAAAACTACATGAGTTGTGCTGCTATAAAAACAGACTACTGTTATGGGATGTATTCGGTTCTTCCAAAAGACACCCAGGGGAGGTAGAGGTGGGCCAAATGGGATTTCTATTTCCAGTTTTCTGAGGTTTTGTGGCTCTTGGGTGCAGCCACCTTTGCTAGATCAAGATGGAATCTCAGGCTGGTTTGATTTGTATTTCTCTAATGGCCAAAGATGCTGAACACTTTTTCATGTATTTGTTGGCCATTGCTACTTTTTTGAGATCTGTTTATATATTTCAATTGGCCATTTTTTGACTTAAAGGGTTTTCTTTTGGGGAGTGTGATTTTTTTGACTTCTTTATGTGTTCTAGACACTAGTCCTCTGTCCAAAGTAAATCTCTCCCCCTCCATTTTGGGGGTTCTGTCTTCACTGCTGACTGCTCCCGTGAACCCTCTTCATTCGGTGTCATCCTGCTTGTTGATTCTCTGCATTCTCTCTTGTCTTCGAGGTCTCCTTCCACGACCTCCCTTTCTTCCTTCAGAGGTTATGGTGAGGGGGCGCTCCAGAGGCACGGGCCCTTCCTGCAGGGGGCGGGGCTCGCTGGATGGGCTGGTGAGGTCCCCTCTGGGCATCCTTCCTGCTGACAGCCTCCGGGGTTAGAGACCTGAGCAATTCCGCTCAGTGTTCCGGAATTACCGGGGAGCACTCCCGGGCAGGAAAGCTCCACACTGGGCACCCGGATAGAGGGCAAGAGCGAGGGGAGGGTGGGAACGATGACACGAGGGACTCCATTTTCCAGTGGTCAGGGCTCAACAGCTGCTTTTGGTGAGGTGGACAGGGAGCCTGCGTTTCTCCAGGTGTTTGGGCTTATTTACTATTTGTTCCTAGGGATTTTTTAACATTAAAAAACTTTCAAAATTATGTGAGCAATGGTGAGGAGGGAGGGAAGAAGAAGTAAAAATAAAGACCGAGCTCGCGCCACCGTCTTGCCCTCCGTTCTCACCCCGTCTCCTCCTCCGGTCCAGCCAGGCTGTGCGCGCGGCCGGAGGGAGGCCGGGGCGCGGGAGTGGAGTGAGGTAGGTCAGCATTACACCCTCAGCATCTGGGGGGAGAGGACGCGTGCAGAGTGTCCCCCAGCTGGAGCAAGAGCCGGGCTCAGCCCAGTGCTGGCGCTCTCACGTGGCAGTCCACGTGGCAGTCAGATTCCGTCAGCTTCATGAACTTAACCATTTCTCCAAAAGTGGATACGGACAATTTCGAATCGTGTTTTTTGGTAAATATGTCATTTAAAGACTGAGTCCTGTGACTTTTTGTCTGCCTCATTCTCTGGCCTCCTGCCCCCAACTCGTCCCACTGATCCAAGTCTCGAGCGTGGTGTTAAGTCACAGTCAGATGGCCTGGAAGCCCACGTCTCTCTCTATCAGGGAGATTGCCAAATATTTCTTCCGTGTTTGCTTGAGATATTTACATCATATACTAAATAGCCTCCATATCAGACCTAGAGAAAACATTTCTATCGTCCTGAATACTGACTGCATGTGGTGCAGACTCATGTGAGTGTGCATGTGGTAAAGACTCGTGTGAACATGTATGCACACAGCGTGAGCTCTATGCAAAGTGCACGGCATGACTACCTTGCAAATCTAGGTGTAGATTCGTAGTTTTTCTACAAATTACTAAGAGCCAAGGAACCAATGGAAGGATGAATGGTAGTAATTTTGCAAAGAACGCTCACTCATCTATTTTATCTGCAAATGCACGCGTCATTGTGAATCATGGCACAGCAAGGGGGTGCACTTTGAAATAAAAATGTGATTTGATTTCTCTTCGTGACTTTCACCAATGCTAAAAGACCCTTCAAAGTTTATGCCGTCAGAGGCGTGCGTTCGTGGGCGACAACTGACACGGAGTAGGCAGAGACACTCGCAAGCACCTTTCACACTGATTCCAGCAGGATCAATGGAGAACTGAAGTGGCTCTACTCTTGATCACATCGGGAATCCTTCCAGAAACTCTCCTGAGGAGGCCTGCCCCCCATGTGCCCAGGCAGGGTGCACATGGTATTAACAACAGGGATGTGTGGTGGTAGCACTGGGGTCATTGTTAAAAGCTGTGAGCTAAAGACTGGATCCTGTGTGAAATATGGTTCTGCATGACACCAAGTGTGAGCATCTTGCCCAAAGAGTGTTGGAACGTGACTTCCCGAGTGAACCTCAGTGTCACCGGCAGTGTGTAGGACACAGCACCTCAAATTTGCCTCACTTCCCCAAGGAGGAAAGAGAGTTGGATTTGTAGACAGAGCCCCTTCAATGTAGAGTTTCTGCATTTCTGGAATTTTACATGGGTGTCACGTTTGGAGATGCTAGAGTCTAGAACAGAAAACAGAGTATTTTGGCTTAATGTATGCCACTAAATTCTAATTTTAATATTCACTTTCAATGTTCTGTTTTGACTTAAAATGCTAAGGGTAAAATATAGCTGTGAATCAAAAGACAGAACGACTGGGACTCATGGATTTGCTGTAATGTGTCCACGCACTGGGGCAGTGCAGGGGCTGTAGGAGTCCTCGGTGGGGCTGAGCATCTCTCTGCCTGGATTGTCCAGGGCTGGCCGGCCTTTGTGGAAGGCTGCCCCAGCCCCGCCCCTGGGCAGTTTCTATTGGTGATATGATGGGAAGAGCACGAGGAGTGGGAATGGTCATTACCACCAGGCCAACGCTGATGGACAGGGAGACCTGACAGGCCACCCCGCTGGGCACCCAGGGCCGGGCAGCAGCCTGGGGAGTAGCCATGTAGCTGTTCTGGGATGTGGGGGTCTTCTGTGGGTGGAAGTGAGGGAGCCCCTCCTCAGCTGGCTCACAAGGACCGTGCAGGGTGTCGGAGGAAACAGCCGCGTCCCAGGAGCTCGCTGAGACATGTCTTCGTGACTTTCGGCGATCACTGGTCGGAGAGAACTGCAAGTGTGTTTCCATGGCCTCTTGGGGGCCCGACACTCACGGTGACCCTCAGCCTGCCTGTCCGTCTGGCGGAGCTCCTCGGTGAGAGGCAACTGAACCCTTTCTCAGTCCATGGACAACAGATAGACTACAGTTCACTGAATTTTCTGCCTCTCCTAAGTGACCATTGCATGTCACCTTGCTGTTTATTAGTGCTGCAAAAACAAAATTACGTGATGCATTCCCGGGTGCTAGTGTGAGAAGGTCCCACCTGAACATAATAGGAACGTGGGAAGGCCAGAAGCCCCCAGGCTTGCGTGCCCACTGTGCGTGGGCTGTGTAACGGTGTGCGCTTTGTTTCTAGAGAAACACCTGGTGTCGTTAGGCTATGGCAAACACCGCGGGGCTCTGGCTCTGGGCTCCCCGCGGCCCAGGTGTGGTGGGAGGCCTGGGCATGCTCCTGCCCCGGCCGGCCTGGAGCGCTCACAGGGAACCTGCTCAGCTTCCCTCTAACCACCACACACCCGTGCCTCTGGCCTCGGGTATCTCTTCTGGAGGAAACTGCCCTTGACTGACATCACTGACATCTCTGTCATCACCCCTAAGGCCATCGCAACCTCTCCCGCAGGGTCCCCTCCGTCTCCTCCCCGGGCCGCGCCCCCGCTCGTCCTCCTGGTCATATTTGCCGGCACGGAGTTTGCTCTCCCTCGCGTGGTGTCCCGTGAATGCTGTGCTGCCACCGTCCACCGTCTGCACTATGAGGTCCAGGCGAGCAGAGGCACGCGTGTGCAGATGCCGGCTGTGCTGTGGCTCCTATGGGCCCCTGCAGGTGGCAGGCGCATTCTCGGTCCACTTCTGTGGGGACAGCTCAGTGCACCGGTTCTTCTGGGAAGTCTCGTTGCTTCCAGAACTTGCCAGCTTTGGGGCAGGCTGTCGTCCAGGCTGGCTTGGGTGTGTGTGGGGGGGGGGTCCTTTCAGATGCTTCCTTGTGACGGTCATATTCTACATTTGCTTTTTTGCGACTGTCCTAAGAATCCCACCTTCAAAGAGCAGGAAGAAAATGTTCTCCATCTGCCTGCCTCTCCTGACCAAGGGGTGTTGCTCCTCTTTTCTGGGTTTGTCACATGCTTGGCCGAAAGCGTCACCACATCTCCTCTGTCCTTCCCACGGTGCTGCCCTCGCCCCGAGCCCTGCCGTCTTCGGCCTCAGGAACCAGGAGGTTGCATGGCCCCGGGGAATGTCACGGCTAGGAAACGTTCTAGAAGGCACTTCGTGAGTTTAAATAGTTAAAATTCCGCCCAACGAGTGACTTGCTTGTCGATACTTACAGCTCTTTCCCCCTTTGCTACCCCACGAAGGGCAGAGATGTGGCCCCTCACCAGGCCGAGGGCAGTACCCAGCCTCACCTGTGGAGGGAGGGGCGGGCAGGTCAGCGCTCTTCCGTTCGGTGGCCGGCCTTGCACGTGGACTTCAGGAAAACTTGCGTCACAATTCCAGAGGACGTCCGTTCTCCAGCAGCGTTTGGCAGTATTCTGTGAGCTCGCGCTATTTTCAGGGCAGTCACAAAGAACCAACACACTTTCCCTCACTCTGAAAAATATGCTTCGTATTCAGAATACCTACAGGCAAAATTAAGCCGTGTCAATCTCATCACTTGAGTTCCGGTCCTTGTTACACCCATGCTAAGTACTTACGGGCGGGTTCAGCACCAGCCCACGCTGTCCACGCTGCTGTGGGCGTGGCCGCTGTGACACCGAGCCTGTCCTGAGGTGGTCCTGATGCTAACGCCGCCGAGAGCAGTGGTGGGCGTCCAGGTGGCGAGCCCCACACCCGAAAGCCAAGCGCCTCTGACCCTGGCTCTGGCGCGTCCTGCTTCCTGGCGCTCCTCCGGTGCGCCCCGGCTCTCCACTTTCACGTCACGTCGTCATGTATTCTTTCTTTCCCTGCCCTTGTGTTGCTTTCTCTTCTCCATTTTTTGGTGTGCACATCCATTCTGTTGTAGGTCTTTTCATGGGTGGTTGTGACCCGGAAGTCCCTCCCACTGAGGTCACCCTGCTGCTGCCTTCCTGAAAAGCACAGTGATCACAACCACAGGTGTCTGTACGACCACTCCCGAGTCTGTGGCCCAGGGTGGCCTGCGGCGTGGGCTCAGTTCCGGGGTGGAGATGGCCTGAGGGTGTTCTCAGCACCGCCACTTCTCTGGTTTATACCCTTTCTCACACCTCTAACTTTCATGAAAAACTTAGGCATTGAATATATCTGCTGGATATTTTCAGATGATATCTCAAGAGAAAAAATACTTCTATACAACACTGAAACTTCCTATTTTTTTTCTGAGTACCCCTATGGCTTCTGTGTCATGATATCATCATCCTAGACGTTTCAATAAAATATAATAACAGAACTCTAATACTAAAATGCCAACAGAATAATTTACTAAATTAAGCATGTTTTCCTTGTTTGTGTGTATAGATAGCTACTGATATGCCTATGTGTCTTTTCAATAGTTTCTTGGTAGACCTGTGTGTGTGTTCTTAGTATAATGTTGCACTTCAATATATATAAAAATTCTGTGACTTTTTACCTACTCTTATGAGAAAAGATCATTCTCAGGTTTTTGCTCTGCTAAATAAATATTCAACTGACTCATATAAAGTTTTATTTGTATTTATGATTTTAGTCTGACATGTAGATGAAGATACTGTTTTATTGCCTTATAACTAGATTTTAAGGTTATACAATTTTGAAATCTCCCCCTTTCCTGCACGAAAATTGGGGATGAATATTATCATATTGTTACTAAATTTAAATATTTTTCAGTTTTATAGTTTATTTTTTATAATTCAATTTGTAAATTATATACTCCAATTCTTTTTATAACTTTTCTTGTACATTAGTTTTCTTCTTAAAATTTTGAAATGTGTTTACAAATTAAAGGTGTAAATTGCATGCATTACACTTGAAGAAACATTCATTTTGCAGTTTGACAATTATATTTATGTATCAGGCATATTGACAAAAACGTACATCAATATTAAGAATTCAAAAATACCTTGCTATAGTTCTTGCTGCATGGTTAAATATCTACTACAAGTCAAATTTAATATTTGTAGTGATGTATTTGTAATGATGGTTGCTTCTATTTATTTTGTATACATACTATTTGTATTAATACTCATGATACAGAAATGCATTGATCTCAGGAAACTTGTATATGCACATCATATATTAATTCATCGTACATTTAAAAGCAGAAATTCATAGACAGTTTAAAAATTGAAAAGAAATTACTGGCAATTTAGCTAGAATTAGCATATATTATAGAATAAATTGAATTTTTGTGCATTTTTTTGGTAGTGATGTTGCCTCTTAGATTTGTTCCTCTGTATCTTAGCCCAAATTTGGGAGGAGGATCCAGATTTTCATCAGGGATTGGTACCCTAATACCAGAATCCTCCACACTCCTACCAGGCCAAACCAATTTGGAGAAAACCAACTAGGCACTCAGAAAATATTTTCTTGGTGTGTATTACAGAAAATCACATTGAAATTCAAACCAAGAAAGTACAATGGACTGCTAGGAAAGGGATGGATCTCGGAAAATGGGGGCGGGGGGGGAGGGGAGGCATAGGGCAAGGGTAAGAAGGACAGAAAAAGAGGCTCAAATTGGTGTCGATGGTCACTGATTCTCCAAACCATATGTTTCTAACGTGTTACAGAATTTGGACCTCATGTATATAAAATAATAAGAAAGAAAATTCAAGACATTGGCATGAGTAACAAGCTCAATTTTATGAATCCTGTTATTAGCCATACCTTGTTTTCAGCCTTATTTGCCCATGAGTGTCCTGATGTGTCCACCTGCCAGCTCCACCAGCTGGTGCCTGTACAGTAATGCGGGCTCTCATGCCCGAGTTCTGGGGGAGGCTCTGTGGCCCTGGATGCTGATGGACCCTGGCTCCACTGGCCACGCCATGAAGGCCAAGCCCTGAGGAGGTTCTGTGTGTAGTCACCCAGCCGCGCTGCTGTCTCTTCTGTTCCCAAATGGCACTGAATTGAAGGAGACTATCAGGCCTCTGTCATATGATACCAGAAACTGCAGGCCTTTCTGGTCTTCACTGTTTCTTGCAGAATCAAATCGGTCTTCTGCCCGGTTGATTGTTTGGTTACTAAAGCATGCAATAGATCCAGCACATACTTTACCATGCCAAACATATCTCTGTCACACTGTCCACCGCTAAGCTGTTTCTTCTTTTTTCCCTCTTCAGGATATTCTTGCTAATGTTTTGAAATCCAATTTATTAGCTGATGATTCCATGTTATCCAGAAAGAAATTCTGATTCTGTAAATGTTTTCAAAATGAAGGTAACCATCATATTTGTACTACTGAGTGAATCACCATCAATGCTCATCCTGCGGGCTTCCTGGAGTCCATGCAGTGGACGTGTCTGTGAGCTGCAAATGGCTCAGTTTCTAGGAGACCATTATTAGGTGGAGAAACTGTTCCACGGAACAGAGATTTTGTGGTCCGTGGTGTCTTCCAAGGTCATAGTTACAGAACGAGTCACTGAAATTACGCAGAAGCCTGTGGGAGGACTCTTGTGTTACGTTTTTCTCATTGTGACATTACACTAAGAGAAAAGAATGGAATAAATTTTCAGTAGGATTCACGACAAAATTTACAGTGTACACAGGGTGCCGTATAGAATGGTTCCCGTTTCAGAATGTAATTGCCAGAGCTGATCACTTGCAAATGAAATTTGAATATCCACTCTAAATAAATGGAGTTTGAGTATCCAATTCAAATATTGATTATTTTCATATTGCTATCTCAAAACTTCTCAAGGTTTCCACTGGAGAAAAATGTCTTTCGTGCTAGAAACTTCCTGAATGCCTTCTTCACATCTTTATTCCTCAGGGTGTAAATGAGAGGGTTGACCAGGGGGGTGATCACACAGTAGAACACGGAGATCACCTTGCCGATGGTAAAGTTATACTTGGCTGGCGGACGGACGTAGGCAAAGATGATGGTGCCGTAGTAGATGGTGACCACAGTCAGGTGGGAGGCACAGGTAGAGAAGGTTTTCCTGCGAGCCTGCCGGGAGGACAGCCGGACCACAGTGGCCACGATATTGCCATAGGAAGAAATGGTGAGAAGGAAGGAGCTTAGGATCACCACGGAGCTACAGGTGTACCCCAGTGCCTCCACCAAGAAAGTGTCTGAGCAGGAGAGTTTAAAAATGGGGTCTGAGTCGCAAAAGAAGTGGTTGATCTTCTGAGGGCCGCAGAAGTTCAAATGAGAGATGAGGATGGTGGGCAGTAGAGGCGCAGCGAAGCCCCCCACCCAGGACCCAGCTGAGAACCTCCGGCAGACCTGAAGGCTCATGAGCACGGAGTAGCGCAGAGGGCTGCAGATGGCCACGTAACGGTCGTAGGCCATCACGGCCAGCAGGATGCACTCAGTAGCTCCCAGGGAGAAGAAGAAGTAGTACTGGGTGACACAGCCAGCCACGGAGATGGTGACGACCTTGGAGAGGCAGGTGGCCAGCAGTTTAGGCACTGTGGCTGTGGTGTACCAGATCTCCAAGAAAGACAGATTGCTTAGGAAAACGTACATGGGTGTCTGTAGTGTGGAGTCCATGAGAACGATGAAGATGATGAGGGTGTTGCCCAGGAGGGACAGCAGGTACACGGTGAGGAAGGTCACAAACAAGGTGAGCTGCAGTGACGGGGGGCCCAGGAAACCCAGGAAGATGAACTCTGCGACTCTCGTGTGGTTGGCCACACCCATTGTTCATCTTCTCTGTCTGGAAGGAACAGGCAACACCGGGTGACGGAGGTGGCGGTGGAGGAAGATGTCACAGGGTCTGGCAGTTGCCCCACAGTGGCTTCACCGTGGTATAGTGGGGAAATGGCGTGGAAGCAGAGAGGTGAGTGACGGAGTCCAACAAACGTGTAGGAGAGTCTGTGTGTGGCGATCCAGCACGGCCCTATCCCAGTGTACAGGGAGACTGGGGAAGGCCAAGGATAGGCGTCTTCCCCAGCTGTGTAGATTAGCCTGCTGGTAAAAAGTTTTGCCCACGATTTTAGCTTTAGAAACTCTTATTTACATGGTGTAATTGCAAAACGAAACGAATGTTTAAATTAAAAAAATTATTACAATAAGACACATCTCCAAGACTCTCCCTCAAAATCCGCCCCCTCCCCACACCTCAAACACCTGACTCCGTCTTTGCGCCCCTTCTGAAGCAGCTCTGGAAGCCCTTTTTCCTGTGTGCCTGCGGTCGTGTTGTTACGGCTGTCTCTGCATCCTGACTCAATTCAGAATGCTGATCTTTCATGGTCATTTTAATTACGAGGAAGAGCCAGAAATCACATGATGCCGGATCTCGTGACTAAGGTGGATGAGGACACAGAGTCACGATTTAGTAAGCTGCCTTTCTTTGGACTGCCCTGGTCGGGGGCACTCACTGCCTGTTTGATCCCACCTTGCAAACATTCCATTAGAAAGGACTTTTGAGGACTGCTTCTGAGAGTGGCAGGAGCAGCGTAGCTGTGCGTCCAGAGAGGGCCCATGGACACATCCGTTGAGGGCCGGGTGGAGTTTCGTACACGCAAATCCTACACGCAGAAGGCAGAACAGAAGGGAAACATTAAAACACATATGGAAGATTTTGTTAACTAAATAAATTTCTAATCTTTGACTTAATTGGTTTTGGAATCATGGCATCCACTGTTTTCCTACAGTGGCTGGAAACTGTTGGGCATGTTTCACGTGTTAAAGGAAGTCAGAAATCTGTGTTCAGAGAAATGATCCCCAGGGCTGGACTTATGTCCTTAGGCCAGAACATCCAGATCGTAATTCTATAGTTTGGAAACATAACGGTAGCCATAACAAAAAATGTTCTTGTGTTTGTGAAATGTGCTTTAAAAATTATGTGAAGTGTCTTCCATAGAGACAAAGGCTAAATATCTTCCTGTACCTCAGCCCAAACAGCAGCTGGTGAAGCGTGAAGTGTGTTGGGTTTCTGTCTGTACGGGTCTTGTTTTAAACCTCTACCGAGATCTTGAGTCATAAGGTTCTGGTGCAAATATCTGCACAGGGTTCATGCCACAGCATTGAAGTTCTCTGTAGTGCCCTGTCAACACAGCAGGGAACTTCTGTAACTTATTTATCTTGGATATTATTAGCTATGCATTTTTAAGGCATTGATTAATACTAGTATGGTTGGAGATCTTTTTCGATACCTCTATGGGCCTATACATATGAATTCCACGAAAGTGTTAAGAATTTGCTGCATTTCTATAAGTAATATAATTTAAGTTGAACCATTTGTAATACAAATTCAGGAGATTTTGGAAGGTGGATGAATGAACTAAAATCAACAAAACTTGTGTGAAAGAGTGGGCCTAATTATTTTTAAATATTGTCTGATTTTTATCTAGTTCCTTAATAAAATCACAAACATTTATGTTACTCATATAAGATCAAAGGTCCAAAGTGTCTTTCATGGCTCTTATAAACAGCACATTCCATGGCCCTTTTTCTTAACATTAAGAAAAGAAGCAAAATTAATAATCTGAAAAGATTATGGCTGGAGCATGCAGACAGTACTAGATCAATGTCACCATCCCCCCAAAATTCCCTTTTCCTTAGGCAGATCAAGGTTATATGATTCTGCCTCCAGTAACAAGAGGTATCTGCGTTCTTGAGAGACACAGAATCTTAAAAAGAAACCGAAAATACAGAAAATGACTTCTAAACTAGGGTTTTTACTTAATACTCAAATATAAACTGCAACTCATATATTCTTAATTTTATTTATTTATTTACTTTTTTGAGACAGGGTCTTGTTCTATAGTCCAAGCCGGTTCTGACCTCACTATGTAGACCAGGCTAGTCTTGAACTCACAGCAGTCCTCCTGCCTCAGACTCCCAAGTACTGATATTACAGGTATGAGCCATCATGTCTGGCTTGTGTGGTGCTGGGGAATCAAATCCAGGGCCTTGAGCTTGCTGGCATGTGCTCTACCTGCTGTGCGATTCCCCCAGTCCCTCACATATATTGTTATCATACTTGTGGGTCTTTTCTGCAATCTGTCATCACCTCTCTGCGTGCCCTCTGAGTGCGGGAGAGGCGGTGCCCAGGCCGTGGGCAGAGCTCCGTGAGAAGCCACGAGGGAACTTTGCCCAGGTCTACTCACAGCCACAGGTCTTCCCCTTAATTCTCAGACATGTGTTGATGCTAGTGACTGTCCTCTGGCTTCTTCCTCCCAGCAGGGCTAGGAATTGGCGCGCGACGGCTCGGCTGGCTCAGAGAAGAGAAGACATCTGCCATGTTCTGGCCGCCACTACCGAGGAGCCGCATCTTCTGTAACTTTTCAGCTGCTTTGTTTCCCCGTGGCCAGGCCACGGATCTCTCTGCGAGAACTGTTGCGGCTTCACCAGCCTGGAGCCCCGGGGACGCCTCCCGCCGGGGACATCAGTGTGGCTCCCTGAGGACTTTGCTGGTGAGGGTCAGAGTGCTGTCCCTCAGGACTGAGAAGAGCGGAACCGTGAGAACCGTCACCAGAGGACCTGAAGGCCCTGGGGCCTAGGTGCCCTCATTAGCTGCCACCGCCTGGGTAGTCTCAACTGTAAAAACGTGACTGCGGAAATCACCCCCTGGTCCTTCAGCCCCACGAGTGCAATCGCCAAATCACGTACTCTAGCCCACAAATGATGAACTCGGTCAGCATCAGAAAGCCTTCCAGTAGGACAAGAGCCTCAAAACCAAAACAGAAAAGATGCGGGGTTGGCACGCTTTGACATCGTGCCAGGAAGTTTGAACACGAATCTGAGATGGAGGAGAAAAGGGCTCAGGCACTTCACAGAAGGCTGCACGAGGGGCCTGGGGACTCTGTGCAGAGGGCAGAGACCGTGGCACCCGGAGAGTAGAAGGAGAAACTGTCTACACGGCTGAACAGAGCAACTTCAGGTGGTCTCCACATGCGTGCAAAGGAGAGGACGCTAAAAACATGTCAGACCCTTTCCAACAGACTCACATTTCTCTAGTATTTCCATCTTCACTTTCTCAATTCATATTATTTTTATTATGAGTTCACAATTATAGTTTATGTGTATTTCTAGAGTATAAACTGAAGTTATGTTTTTTAACCACAATAGTCATTTGAAACTGATTGAAATACATATCACCTTGAATGCATCTAATATTTTTGTGAGGAGACCACTTCAGATTTGTTATGTAATGAAAAGTGCACTAATTACTGGCTAGGCAGACCTAAAATAATCAAAAACAAACACGCAAACAAACAAACAAAACCCAACCGTTCTCCCGAAGCACCTTGCCTTCTTTTCCAGTCACGCCCCTTCCCTACTGCCGGCCTCCCTCCCCCTGCACTCCATCCACCCTGTCGCCTGTGGTTTAGATTCCCCCACTTGAGCAGGGACACTGGGAGACTTGCCCGGCCCATTTCTCTCACCACAGCATTATCCCATTTCACCCACACCACAAGTTGCAGAACATCCGCCACTATAAGACTGGACAATGGACACCCCGCACCTGTGTCCACTCTCCGCTGACAGACGCTCGAATTGAGTCCTTGTCCTGACTACGGTGAATAAACCTTTGGATAAATGCGCAGACACAGCATTGCTGTGCCTCAGGTGGGAGGCCCAGAACATTTGGTGCTGTTTTCCATGGTTACTGCCCTAATCTTCATCCCCACCAGGGTGCGAGGGCTCCTTTTTCTCCACATTCTCTCCAACAGCCACCTCTTGTTGTTTTGATAACAGCCAAGAGAAGGTGACCGCTCCCTGGGGTCTTAATCTGCATGTCCCTAATGATCGCCAATGTTGAACATGTTCCTAGCCATTCCAATCAGTGCATGCGTCGAGAACACTGTATCGTGTCTCTGCTGATCTTGGATATGTCTCTCTAACCTGACATCTGGTCTGCCAGAAGCTAGAATAACTACAACTGAGTTTTGATTAATGTCAGCATAGGGTATCTTCCTCCATCTCTACTTGTAATCTGTGTGTGCTTTTGTGTTTAAAGTATGTTTTTTATAGACAATGTGCCAGGTACTCTGACAGCACGTGGGTTTGAATTTCTGTGTTTGGTCCATTGCCATTTAAAAAGATTTTTCACCCAGTTGGAATAATACCTATTTTTTTGTTGTTTACAGATTGCTCCTTTTTTAAATACGTATTTTTCCCCCTTTCTGTGGAATAACGGAGTTGAAGTTGCAGGGTCAATATTAGGAAACGCACCGAGGCAGACGGCCTCGGGGCAACAGCCCAGGAAGGCGTCGAGCCAAGAATGATGTGCGCTGCCGACAGCGCACACCGGGAGGTGCTCCTCCCGCGCTTGCCCCAGTCAACAAGGGAAGCAATGGTCATTCCACACATTTTCAATTGTATAGTATAGCTTGCACGATGTTCTTTAAGAAGGTAAAAATCTACCGACATAGATAGCTAGATGTGCTGATTTTCTTGAGAAAACTGCATGACCTGATGTCCCTGCACAGCGGCAAGACCTGGTTTTTATTGCTTTATTTCTGAAGAAAAAATTTTAAAAAATCATTTGCAAGGAAGATCTTCTGGTGACAATTTCTTAAATTTTTCTTTGAAAAAGCTTTTATTTTTCAATTTTTAGTCCCGTTTTTGAAGGAACTCTTTCCTGGATGCAGACCTCTAAGCTGATATTCCCCCCACTTTGGATACCTGAGTGGCCCACTTTGATCTCCCCGCTTGCTCACTTCCTGAGGAAGAGTGAGACACAATTTTTACGTTGACTCCTCTGTGGATAAGGTGCTTCCCTGCTTCTGGCTTCTTTCCTGATTTTTTAAAGATATATTGTTTTTCTGTTGGTTGTGTATGATAGGTCTGTAAACTACTTTTCTCCCTATATTTTGCAGGTTGTCCTTTGGGACCCTGGAATTTGTAATTTTGTCTCTCAAGTTAATATTGAGGAACTATGGTTATTACTTTTAGTTTTGCTGTTGTGCCTTTCTCTTACTCTCCCTGCTGATGTCCCCACGACACATCTGGTGCTCATGACCATCCTGTCTTGCCAGCATATTTTATTCTTTCTTCTCTACTTCCCTTTCCCTTTGCATTTTGGCTGGAGTTCCCTACGGATGTTTACTGACTCTTGCCACTGTCAGGTCGCCTGTGACGAGATCATCAGAGGTATTCTCCTCTTCTCTTACAATGATTTTGATTTCTAGCATTAGAAACCCAAGTCTGATACTTTCAACACATCCTTCATATTTCATGCAGCTCAAGATGTTTGCACTGTGTTTAAACTGAGCATGTTTTGGCCACTTCGTGTGTCTCTTTTTTGTTGAAATCTACACATGATGGCGTGAGTGACAGGAACTGGAGAGTCTGTTCATATGAGGAATTGTATTTTTCTGGCCCCCTTTATTGCCTTTAAGACCTTGAAATTTCTTACATGAATCAGAGACACACAGTTTTTGGCAGTACTCTTCTATCATGTTACTGGTCCCCAGTGCACGCCATGGACAGATGTCAGGGATGGGTGGTGTTTAGAATCCTGTGATCTAGGCCTGGTCCTTCGGCACGGGTGTCTCACTCCCTCTCTTGCTTGTTGAGCCAGAGATCTCAGGGACATGGTGGTAGGGTTTAACTCCTCCTGCACATGAAGTTTAGAATGAGCGGGGCGCTTATTTCCTCAAGGTTACCTTAGGTCAGGTTAAAGACTCCTTAAAATTTTTTTAAAGCTGTCATGCTAAGAAGAACCTATGAATATTTCATAATAATTTTCCCTTCCCAATAGAAACACGAGGGAACATCAATGCTCCTCAAAATATTCTAAGAAATAAAAAGGAAAGCAACTCTTTCAAACCCATTTTGCAAAACCAGAATCAACCTGATGCCAAACCAGGTAAGGGCCCAGCTAACAAAAAAACAAAAACAAAAACAAAAAACAAAAAATTGTAGACCAGCAGCCGTGATGGATACAGATGCAGACATTCTCAACGGAACAAAACACAATAGCCCAATAAAAATATATCACCTTTATCTGATTCTAGGATGGCTCAATATACAGAAAGTGATAAATTGACTATCCCACATCAATAGAATCAAGGGTATGAGCCACACGAGCCACTCAAGTGGTGCAGAAAAAGCCTTTGAAAACATTCAATATCCTTTATGGTAAATTCCTGGAAGCAACTAGGTATGGAAGGGTGACACTTTACTGTAACAGTTATGTATAAAAAACTCCAGTCAACACAATGAATGGGGAAAAAACTCAGTGTTTTTTCCTAAAATTAGGAGCGAGACAATGATGTTAACTCCCATGATTTCAGTTCAGTATAGTTTTAGAGTTATAACCAGGGCAATGAGGTAATAGAAAAAGGATACGAATAAGAAATAAAGGAGTTAGATTATCTTGTTTCCAGGAGATACTAGCCTGTACTTAGAAGACTCATCAGACTCCACCATCAAACCTCCCTGCCCAGCCTCCAGAGCACGCGACAAGCCACAAGTCCAACGGTGGTTGCTATACAGTGCTGTCAGATGGGCCGCCCTGCTCTGAAACAACTGGGGACTCATGGTGACAGCCCCCTGCCATCTTTAGATGACAGCTTGGCCAAGGGGCAGCGATGCTAGCGACGAGCTATGGTTAATCCGGAGCTTGGTACAAGGGACAGAAGATGAGTCACAGAAGGGACGATGGGTGACAGGGCCCATTCTCTACAGCTTCTTTTAACAGCGTTTGCTTTTCTGAAGAACAGAACACAGATCCTAAAGATGACATATTAATGTATAAAACTGGAAAATAAATATATAAAAATATATTTTATGAAAGTAGTAGAGAAAATTTTTTCTTAACATAAAGCCCTGAGTCTGTAGATTTCAAGCATTCTAACTAAATAAATAGATAATAGTAAATTAATAATAAGAATTGGTGGACAAAGAGACCTGTTTTAGTGAAAAATATTGGGCAAAATATCTCTAAGGACACAAAGATAAAACAATAGCATTCTAGAGAGTCAATAAGCTCTCTACAGAAGCACTCACCTTTAAAAAGTGGGAGAAAAGAGACTTTGGGTTTTGTATTCAAAATTTAAAAATTTAAAAAATATATGGTGAGTATAATTGTTTCCACTAGAATAAGTAAGGTAAAAATGGTCCTGATTTAGATTTATCTATGCCAAGAAAGCTGATAATAGATAAGGTGAGAAGTTTATGAAAGTTAATATTTTATAGTAGAGTATTACACTTGTTAATAAAGAAAAGAAGACTGAAAAGAAAGATAAAATACAAATTTACCTCCTAAGTGAATTAGACACAAAATAGGTCTTACAAAGTGTTACAGTCAAAGCACACAAAACCAAAAAAAGATATTCAAACCATGTAGAAAAATTCTATGTAGGACAATTACTGAATTATTTTGCTGTTTCAATATATTAATATTTAGTTTTCCATTCATGTGATCGTAATCACCTCCGCATGTGTTTAATTTCTCTCACCTTTTAAAGCTCACACATATTACTGGCTTATATTGCTTTATTTAAAATGCATGTGCAATATAAACCAACACACAGTTGTGAAAAGTTCAGAAAACGAATCTCATAAAAATTAAGATAAATTGGTCATAGTCTTTTGAAACCTGCCGAGTCTAGGTGACAAGCAAAGATCTCACACGAAAACAAAGGGGTGTGTGCTGCACCTTGCGCAGTGACAGAGGGAGGCCATGACCCGGTGAGAGGCTCTCTGGAGTGGCAGAAGTGGTCCCCGCCCTCCACCAGACTCTTCCTCCTGCACGGCAGGAATGGAGGGACGGTCCTCACACGGTGCTGAGGCTACTTTCTTAATAAAAGTGCACACCAGGTGTTTATTGTGAGACGTCAGACGCGTGTCTCATCCTCATGGAGATTGGAATGCGCCTACAGTCCTGCTCTTCCAAGGCTGTCGGTGGCCTGGGGTCCCAGGCACAGCCAGGCCTGGGCTGGGTAAGTAACTGGTCCTCCGGGTAAAATTTGAGCTTGTTTCTGAGAACTTACTTCGATTGCTGGAAAATCCAGGGTAGACGTAGAACCGAACAGAAGACGAGCAGTGATTTGAGGAGGGGCAAACAGTAGGAGGACAAACGGAAAGGGCTTCCACTGAGAGACAGAAGACCGTGTGTCCAGGGCAACAGCGGGCTCCACCAGCACCACAGCCGTCCGACGGGCGCTCGGAACACAGGCCCCGAGCCCTGCCCCAGAGGCTCTGACCTGGCGTGTTCAGGTGGCCGAGTCTGCAGGCCCCCATGGTGCCCAGTGGGGCTGGTGTGGAGGAGCACAGGGCCACACTTCAGGGACCACTGGGTCTTCCGAGGGGGGTTCTTGGCGAGGAACAGCTGTTGCTGTCAATCCTGAGAGGAGTCTGTCAGAGAGAGACGCAGAAGAGCCTACAGGTGAAGGGAAGCGGGGGTGGGGGCCGCCAGGAGCGTGGAGGAACCCAGCCACGCAGCCGTGAGGAGGAAGGAGACGTTGCTACATGCATGTGGCTGACGACATGTCCCTCTTAGGAGCGGGTCCCAGGAGGGCGCAGCTGCAAGTCCTAGGGTTACTCACGTAAGAGAAATGGGTGAGAATACTGAGTTGCAGCTCCGTTCTCACTAGAGTCCAGATTTCACCAAATAAAACGGAACGACAGGGCCAAACACTGTCAGGTGGTGTCCTCATATCGCTGTCTCTGACTGGTTAGCTAAAAATTCCCCAAGAAGCGGCAAACATCAGCAGGACACATAGAAGGACTTCCGCCAGGCCTTCCCGCGAAGCTTGGCTGGGGACGTCAGCATGACCCTCTACGTCACATACTAAAAGATTTTTTTTTTTTTGAAAAAAGGATAAAACCCGGGAGGACCCCTCCCTCCCCGCAGCTGTGTTTTGTTGAGCCTTTTTACCTCCTGCTGCGGCCTTCCCTTTCCAGTCTTTAGAGGCTGCGTCTCCCTCTCTTCCGTGAGATTAAACACTAGTTTCAGTAAATAAGTGGGAATTGTGACATTTGTGTTTCCTCTGCCCTGCGTAAACACTACAGTCTTCAATGATTCATAACGTCTTTCAAGCATAACTAGAAGACTCCATGTTTTTCTCACACGAAACGGTTGATGGTTGGGGAAACGGAAGTGCTCATTGCCATGGTGTAAAATTACACATCGTTGGTGCGGATCGGCTTGTAACATGTCTCTCTGTACACATAGGCAAATGTGTGCATCTGGCAGAAAATGCTCAGCTCAAGGATATCACTTAAGTTGTTAATTATTGGGAGAACTGGCCAGACCCTGGAAAGGCTCAGGGAGAAGGCGGAGCTATGCATGTACAGTCCGACGGAGAAGGCAGAACTTATGGACGGAGGCAAGACGCGTCTGTCCGTAGAATGTAGAATGAACTGCATTACACGGGAGCTCGATCGATTTGCATTTCTATGAATAACAATAGTTTACACCACGAGCAGTTTCCTGTCGTGTGTAACAGCTCAGAGACAGTAACGTGCGACCAGGTATGACCCCCAGTCTTTTTGGTCGCTACTGTTCAACGTGTTTAAAGTTTTTCATAGATTTTCCTGACTTTACCATAAGAAAGGAAGATTTGATATGTGGAGGAAGCAGCAGGTGGTGAAGGCTTCTGTCCCGAAGTCGTGTTAGGTACCTTGTGCAAATGTGTGGTGCGGGGATTTAACTCAGGTGCTCAACGTGCGCTAAGCGTGCCTTTCTGCTGGCTGCAGCCTGGACCAGGGCAGGACTTATAGACCCTATTTAACAGGGACAGAACAGCTATCAGAGAGAAAGCATGGACTGTCGTTATGTCAACTGATATCTGGATAATTTGCTTAGGGTCACAAAGTCAGTAAGTGCTTCAGCTCAAATTTAGACTGAGGGCTGTGACTCCAAGCTGGTGGCTTCTCCTCTACAGGGTTAGTGTGAGACTCTATCTGGGTCAGGGCTGGTAGCCGAGGAGGCCGCCAGGTACACACCAGGCAGCCTGGCCTCCCTCTTCCTGGGAGCCTGGGGTGAGGCGACTTCTTGGGCCCTCCAGGGCTGGATGGCACCGCTCGGACAGATGCAGCTGTGAGTTGGAGAAAGAGAAGTTAAACAAAGCACTCGCCGAGGCCTTTTGGTTGGGTGTGAAGTTGCTCACTTTGTTTTTAGATTTCGGGGAGATGGACAACCTCACGTTGGGGGACACCTTCCTCCTGGCGGGGCTCTCTGGCGTCCGGGAGCTCCAAGTACCGCACGCGGTGCTCTTCCTGGCCGCCTACCTGGCAGCCTTGCTGGGGAACCTGCTCATTGGCACCCTCACCACGTGGGACCCTCAGCTGCGCAGCCCCATGTACTTCTTCCTCCGCCTTCTGTCCTCCCTGGACCTGGGCCTGATTTCCATCACCGTCCCCAAGTCCATCGCCAACTCACTGAGGAACCGCGACGGCATCTCCTTCCTCGGGCGCGTCTCCCAGGTCTTCTTCTTCTTCCTCCTGGCCACCACAGAGGTGGCTCTGCTCACGGTCATGTCCTACGACCGCTACGTGGCCATCTGCCACCCACTCAGGTACGAGGTCGTCACGGGCCCCGTGGCCTCTGTGCAGGTGGCAGCCTCCTCATGGCTCAGCGGGGCTCTCAATGCCATCCTGCACACGGCCGCCACCTTCTCGGTCCCCATGTGCGGGCCTCCTGTCATCCACCTGTTCTTCTGCGACGCCCGCAGCTGCTCTCCCTGGGCTGTTTCTGCAACATCGGGGAGCTAGTGGTCATCGGGCTCAGCCTGGGCCTGGACTTTGTCTCCTCTTCTGGACATCTCGTACTTCCGCGTCGTCTCCGCCGTCCTCAGGATGCCCTCCGGGGAGCGCAGGTCCAAGGCCTTCTCTACGTGCCTGCCTCACCTCGTTGTGGTCACGCTCTTTTTCTCCTCCGGGTTTTTTTTTTGCCTACCTTCGCCCCCTGCCCAAGTCCCCGACCCCCTTGGAGTTGCTCGTTTCAGTTTTCTACACCGTGGTGCCCCCTGTGGTGAACTCCCTCATCTACAGTCTGAGAAATAAGGACGTGAAGATGGCGCTGAGGCGGCTGCGCCTGGGCAGAGGTGGCCTTTCCTCCTAGGAGGGCAGTTCTCAGACCCTGTGGCCCTCCCCTCCGCAATCCCCTGAACCTTCACATACATCTGGAACTAAAACTGGACCTTTATATCAGACTTCTCACAGAAATGTGGCCAACTTGTGTGTGTCTAGGAATGTCCAGACCAAGTAGGCAGTGAAACCTGGGCCTGTGGACGAGGGGGCAGGTGGGTGGGCCTCCTTTCTGTCATCCCGTTGGGGTCTCCTGTGTTTCTGGCCAGCCCTGATCTGGAGAGGACATCTAGGTGTCGGAGATGAACACTGCCTCTCCTGGGCAAGCCAGAGTGTGGTCGTTCTTAGCGGAGCAGAGATCACGATGCCAGAAGGTGCCGTGTGTAATCTACTGTAACACCAGGTGATCCGAAGTATGCTGAATGTTTAGGTTAAAATGCTTTATTACAGCAAAAGATACATTGTCACCAATCCCCCTCACTTCCAACACGCTCATCGCATCTTTCTCGCCACTTTCTGAGGCCGTCTGGAAGTCCTCTGTCACCAGGATCTCTAGTTGTGCTGTCATGGCTGCCTTAACGTCCTGAGATGATTCAAAATCTTGACTCTCCCTGGGCACTTTGGCTCTGGAAGGTTCAGAACTGGCACCAGATCTGGTGAACAGGCTGGATGAGGACCCCATCCTGTTGGCATTTGACAGGAACTACTGTAAATATTGGGTCAGCGAGGGGTGTGCATAACACACAGCGAAGACTTAAATTACGAAGTTGACTACAGCGCAAGACGCATCGCCATTTGCCTCCATCTCATATTTAAACTACTTCTCAACTTGAAGGCATTTATCCTGTCCTTCTAGATAATGTGTCTTTTCACTTTATAAGATTTTAAAAAATTTAAGCGTTCGTTGCCTTTTTTGGTCACTCTATATTTAAAGACAAACTGGACTGAGGTTGTGAGTATAACCATGTGAATGCGGTAGACACCACAGACTTGCACAAGCAGAACAACTTCTTCCTTCCACGTTACATGAGTTTCTTTTCCCCAAAACAAGACAAAAACTAAAAGCTGGCCACCCTCCTGTCCATCCGCTTTCCTCCTTTGGTCCTCAAACCTCTGACCTGGGGGCCTCTGGCACAGCTGGTGCCCACAGTCTAGAGAGAAGACGCTGGAAATCTAGCAAAATGCACCTATGCTGTTTGTCAGTAGTACGCATAAAGACATATTAAAACCTTGTGCTTGGGTTAAATCTCCAAACGCAGGTGGCCTTACCGTGGCGGCAGTGGGTGGGAAGAGGCCACAGTGTATTTTGAAAGGGGGGAGGCTATGTCTGAGCTTCATTGCAAAGGATGAAGAGGAAGGAGACTGGAAAAGAGCAGGAAGGAGCAAAGTGCCGGTGCAGGATCGCAGAAGAGGACGGAGTGAGAGGAGAGCCCTGCAAGCTGGGGCCACAGGGCGGCAGCGGGCACCGTGGCACCCCCCGAGGGAGCAGCTCCGAGCCAGCGCCAGCGCCGAGGGCGGGCAGGAGCCCCCACCGTCCTGTCCCTTCTGAGATGCACAGCACCGGGCGGTGAGTTTAGCCCAGCGCGGACGCCAGGCAGTCACAACAGGGTGCGGGGCTTGCCCCGAGGTCCCTGAGCCCCCGGCAGGTCGCCCTGCTCGGCGCGTTGGCCTGCGAAGTCGTCTTGATGCCTCAGCGTGGTCCGGTCTCCCCCACGCCAGGGTTTTCCAGCATCGCCGGCCCCTTCCCACGCGACGCTAATTTTAGTTGTGATATGCGTTGTCTCTCCAGGTCCTGGCACGTGCCCTTCCTAGCCAGAGGCGCTGCTCCTGGGGCAGGGCGTGGCTTCCGTGTCCAGCTCCCCGCGTTTTTGGATTCAGTGATGTGGCTTATATTTTTCTATTCCCACAGAATTTTGTTATTGTTATTGTTCTTGCTTTAAAACGTTTTGACATTACACCACCTTTTGATATATTTTTATAGAACTGATAAATTTAAAGACGTGACCGGTTTGAAACAACTAAGCTCTTAGTGGAAAAAGTCATACCTTAGTCATTATTAAAATTAACTTTACTTAAAGTGGATTTATGGACTCAATTTAAGTAGCAATGAACTATGCCTAAAATGTTTCTACATTTGCAGCGAACTGCTTTGTGCTAACTCTTCCGTAATAGTTCCAATCTAATCACACAGGTAGCTTCGCACCACGAGTAGCTATGTGTTCACAGACATAAAGCATGAGTAGATACGGAAATCTACAGGCAGAACTCACTTGTGTGACCACTCTTTGCAAGTGGCTGGCACGCGTGGCGCTGGTGTCCTCTCGGCGGCACATGCGGTGACCCCGGGTACCACCACGGCGGCCTTTCTTCCCCCCTGTGTGGCATGGCTTGTTTTATGGCGAAGTACCTTTTTTGTTCAAACCCATGAAAATGTCACCATGCCCAGATGGGAGCGGTCCAGGGACTGGCTGTGCTCCGTGTTGGGCCGCTTTTCTACTGTGGATGTCTGGAACTCTGCATCTTCTGTGGGAAGAGCACACGGCCACGCCCCGGCCATGCCCATGGCCACGCCCACACCCTCACCCCAGAAGCCGTTAGGTCGGTAAGTTAGACACGCTTCCTGAGACAAACTCTCCTTTTCTTCTACAAGACAGAAAACCCCACAGTATTTCTAAGCTGGGACTCGAGGCTGAGAGCTCCGACTCCATGGGCAGTCCCTCACGTCACTGCTGGCTCCTCGCTCGGCCTTGTGGGGGTGGTGAGCAGGACTCTTGGAGATGGGGTACATAGGTTTCTGCTTCTCATCTTCTGTCATTCACCCCACAAGCTGTATGTTAAAGTTCAGTAGCACTTGATATACAATGACCAATCTGAAAAAATAAATCCGGAAGATGAACTTATTTAGGAAGATATTAGAAGACACAACATTGCCATATACGTTTTATGAGAAAGTGACGTGTGTCTACACTGAATGTCACAAACCGTTGATGAGCGCAGCCGAGGGGCGAGTGTGCTCATGTGCTGGGGGTCAGAGCTGTGGAGAGAGCCTTGTGCTATGCAGAGGGGGCTCAGCTCCAGTGTGATTGCCTCGGAGTCCCAGAGGCACTGCGCACGGAAACCCCTGGAGGAGCCCAAGACCTGTGTGTAAGCACAAAAGATCCCGAGTAGCTGCTAAAAACCAGAGGAAAAAACCACATCTGGGGACACCGTAGTTCCTGATTTAAAGCTGTAATAAAAAACTTTAGCCATAACTGACTGGTAGTGGGGTGAGACCAGGCACAAACCCTGTGTGACGCAGCACCCCGAGATGACCTCCCCACCCCGCCCCGCAACACGCAGGCAGACAGTGCAGTTGTGACAAACGACCCAGAGAACAACATGGGCGAGGGATTCTCCAGCTAGCGCCAGGGGCAAAGTGTGTCAGCCGCAAGTAAGAGCACCAATAGGTGAGCCAATAAGAGGAAGAAAGAACGAAACAGACATCAGGTCTTGTCTCGCACCACACCCCAAACCGAGTCCTCTTGCCCGAGTGTCTGAGTGGCTCTGTTGCGGCTGCTCCAGGTCCCGAATGGACTTGTAACATTGATCTTCCCTGGTGATTTGGCTTTTGGGAGGAGCCAGATCCAGCCGGTAAGGAGGACGGTGAGTGACTCGTATTTTATGCGCCTACCTTTTCACTGCCGGGCGCTTGGCCGCTGAGGTCCCTGGATTTTTGTTCATGTCCCATAAAGACCCAGAAGAGAACTTCCCAGGCCACCCTAGGAAGGGGCGAGGATGGACGGCCGGGTGTGCCCGAGGCGAAGGAGAGGGCCTGGGAGGGAATTCACCGCGGTGCGTCCTTCAGTCCTATAACTTTTCTTAGATTTGAGCACTCGCAGTAGCTTCCAGTCCCTTCCAGGACGCGACAGGGTGCAAGATGTCAGGTGCCCAAGACGGGCGAGGGCGGAGAGGGCCGGCAGCACGAGGCCAGGCAGTCTGCGGTCCGACTGGAGGCGATGTCAGCTGCTCTTTGACAAAACAAAGCGAAGGTGAGGTAGTGACGTGGGAAGAGGAAGCAGTCAGTTTGCTTCATTATAGCATACAATAATCACGTCACTCTCCATGTGTATTCTGTAACACTATGCTGTGTACCTGAAGTGCACACAAGAATTTATTTAAAAAATACTTTTTTATCAAAATCATTAAAATCATAGTACGTTATAAGCCAAACTATGTAGCCTGTTGCATTGCAGTATTTAATACTGAATATATATTAAATCCATACTATGGCCTAAGACAGTTTCATATTGAATTTCAACAACGCTGGACTGAGTGTTTTTGAAGTATGAGATTGCTCAAGGCGGTGAAATACAAAAGCAGTGATTTACAAGAATAGAGGTGTCCGGGAGGAACAGTGTGAGGGTGCCGGCTGGGGTCCTGGACGGGGGCCAGGGTGTTGACAGTGACAGAGGGAAGTTGTTGAATAAACATTCTCTTTAGAAATAGATTATGAGCAATGGAAAGTGAGTACTGTAGAGTTCATGGGAGCAACAGCTTAAATTAAATTTTAGTCCACAATACTGAGTTATAAAAAGTTCATTGTTTTTCATAGGAGTTTAAAATTTTAAAATATTACAGACCTCAAGTTTGGAAAGTTCATTTCACACTGTAGACGATTTTCTCCTTTTCTGACCTAGGTACAAGCCCTACTTTTACGGCAAGATTTTTACATTACCCTATGAAACACATCTGACTAATGGCTTTTAGTAATAAACTTTAACTTCCCTCCCAAGATCTGTAAGCAGAGCTTAGTCGCACTTCATGGGTTATATAAAACATAGTCTAAATCACTTCAAAAATACAAAATTCATAATTTAATTCACACCTGTTTCCCATTCATAAGCATTTCTGCAATATCCTAAAACATGGAACCATGTAGCTCCAGGTGGGCTCTACCCTTGTGTCGTTTTCACTGTGCTGTTCACTGAGTCCTTACTCCCACCTACCCGTGCGGTCCACATCCCAAGCCTATTGGTCAGTGCCACCCACAGCAGGGTGGGTCTTCCTCCCTCTGTCTCCGGACTTCCATGTCGATCACTCGCAGAACCTCCTAAAACAGTGTTCTGCCAATATGCCGGGTGTTTCTTGATCATTCACGTTTGTGTGTCACTATCAACGGGGTGACCTCAGTCACCCTTGCTCTCCTGTGTGTGGACGCCGGTCCCCAGAACCATGTGCTTCTGTGTCAGCAATCTGCCCTTCTCGGAGCTCTGCTCACCACAGCCTCTGTGGACCAGATTCTGTCCGATCCCTGGGAACCAGACAAGAGCACCACCTACTGGACTGTGTATCCGGCTGTGCGTGTTCTTCCACGCTGGGGTCCCCAAGGGCTCCGTGCTGGTGAGGATGGCCTCTGGCCACTCGGTTTCGGTCTGTAGCCTCAGTGCCAGCTACGCCATCGTCATGCACCACCTGCTCTCCTGGAAGCTGGTTTCCGTAGCTGGTTCTCTGGCCTCCTACACGCCCTGGCCTGGTCTTCCATCACCTTCCTCCTGCCCTTCTGCCCTCACCACTGCCTGGATGGCTTTCTGTGTGAGGTCCCTGTCCTCAGCTGCTGGGCCTGCGGGGCCACCTCTGCCAATCAGTGGCAGAAGACCACGGCCGGCGTTGTCTTCACCACGGTGCCTGATGGGTGGACCCTGACTTCTGTGGCTACAAAACTCAGGCTCTGCAGAGCATGAAGTCACGGGAAGGAAGGATGAAGGCGCTCTCCACCTGCTCCTCCTCCTGCTCCTCCACCTCGTCACGCTGCGTGGGACAGAGCCCTTCACACACCCAGGCTCTCTCCTTCCTCTCACCTGTACCTCGAGGAACAAGGAGGGGGGAAGGGTGCTTTCAAAGACCGTGGCAGTGGAGAGCTCACAAAAGAAAAGAGAGGCCTCGCTTGAAGCAGAAGGAAGTTGACAATCATGATGTTCACATAATCTCCCTAAGACATTGCTGAGAAGCTAGTTTTAGTAGAAACACAATTTATATCATTGCTCTGATATTTCACACATGATCTTGGTGAAAATACAATGGACAAATGTAGCACTAGCTTTCTGATGCATAAGGATTCACATTTTATTTGCCCATAGAGGAATGCCATTTGCAGGATTAAATACTGAGGAACATTTGTTGTCATATAACTAATGTGTTTATCAAAAGTGGAACACCCTAGAACTAGGCGCAGCGGAGTTCGGTCTGCAAGCCCGAGCCGGGGATATTTCCCTGGGACTGTCCCTGGTGCTGACTCTGTGCGAAGTCTTTTCTTTTCAATGTGACAAGAGAAACTCAACGAGAGTATAAGGAAGTGGCCCTGTTTGGGACTTCTGTGGCAAGCCCAGGAGGTCCCTCAGAAAGCCTTTGAACCTAGACGCAGCGTGGGCACTGGTTTCTCGAGACAGAATTTAACTCAAATTTAACTCACTCTCCATGCCTTTACAAAAATGGCGAGTAGCCCTGCTTACTATTTAATCTCAACAAAAACTGAGAGAAATTTAAACTGAGTGTGAGATACCAATAAGAACAAGCCAGG
>PVKB01004844.1:0-122094 GCA_004027205.1 Ctenodactylus gundi | reverse complement strand
TTCATTTTCTTTCATATAACTGTCTGTTGAAACAGCAGGTGAATTGGAATAGTATAATTTAAGAGAGAGAAAGAGACAGAGAGAGGGAATTATATTAACCAGGGTTTGAAACTGTAATTCCCAATTGTATAAGATTATATCACTTTTAGAATTGCCTTAATGTTGCCATGGCTCCTTCTAATATGGACTTTTAAAAACCAAATTCTTTCTCTTCGAGAGTATCAAAAGTGAGATCATTTTATTACTGTCAAGTAGAACTTTGATTCTACACCATTTCTAAAATGCTTTTCTACAAATCTAGTAGCTAGCTTTTCTTAAGTCTAATTATTCATCTATTTCCTTCCTCAGGGTAATAATGCATTAAAATTGGTTTTCAGATATCACCATTCTGTGGCATGATCTAGATTATGTTATTTCTAGTGTACTTCTAGTTAATGTGATTCCAAATTTCTTTATTCAACCATAAATGGAATTGTTTTGTATAAGAAAGCACCTCAGAAATAGAACACTTAAATTCTTTGGTCTTAACATTTTTCATTTGAAACAGGAGACTGTCAGTACATAGGAGCTGTGAGCTTTCATTCCAGTTGTAGCACTGTGTGATTTGATATAAAGTCAACGACTGTTTAATTAATATTTTATTTTTAAAAAACTGTATATCTGGGTCTGGAGGAATAGCTCAATGGTTAAAGCACTTGCCTGTCAAGATCAAGACCTTAAGACTGTTTCCCTAGCACCATATATACTGGGCATGATGGCACTTTACTGTAATCCCAGATTTGGAGGCTGAGATGGGAGGATTGCCATGATTTCAAAGCCAGCCTGGGCTCCATAGTGAGTTCAGGACCAGCGTGAACTCTCTCTCTCTCTCTCTCTCTCTCTCTCTCTCTCTCACACACACACACACACGCGCACACACACACACACACACACACACACACAAACTGTATCTGAAGTTTATTTGCCTTTGGGGCCAATTACTTTTGTTATTTAATTTTCATATGGTTTCAAGTTCTTCAAAGATAATATATATTCTTTAATAATTATTGTGAGTTTTCTATGTACAAAAAAATGAAACTCTTATTTTTATCTGTATCTAATAGAGAGTAAAAAATCACAGAATTAATCAAACAATAGGAAAATATTAAGAAAGATTTTAATAAAATGGCATTTCCAAAAAGGAAGAGGTACTTAATCAGAGGGTCAGGTAGGCTTCATGAAGAAAATGAAATTTTTAGGTGAAATTGGGGATATTAGTGAACTTTCATTTCAAATGAGTGGAGAATGAGGATACGTTCCAAGGAGAAAAAGAAGCATAAGTACAACTTGGATGGCCTTAAGGAATGTTATGTAAGTAGAGCCATTGCAAAAGTTAAATAAAAATAAAAAGAATCAGGATTGGATTCATAATTCTTTTGGCTGTGACAGGATTTCCAAACTCAACCCGAAAAGAGAACGTGCTAGTTGAAATAAGTGAAAGACGACCTCAGGCTTGCGTGAGGTATGTGGCAGTTAATGGCTCAAACCCTTGTCCTCTGAATCCTACCTAGATTTCTTTTCCCGGTCTGGTTTCTTTTTCAGGATTGGCGTTTACATACTACCAGCTTCAAGTTTGTGTCATGAGAGAAACCAGTCCTGAGAAAAAAGGAGGTTGTTCCCAGACAGTGCTGGAGTGAGTTCATTTAAACTGGTCGGTTACATTGAGTCATACACAATCCCACTCCACGATCAATGGTGATTAAAGGCACTGGTTTCTCAACCAGGGTCATGTTCCACTCCTAAAATATCTCTCATCATAGAAGAGCTTCAGAATGGATCTATACGATCCTGCAAAGGTAAGTGCCAAAAGCCAGTTGAGGGACTTCGGAAGTGACTGGATTGTGAAGGCTGGAACTGCATCAGTGGATTGATCCCCTGACAAAGTCAACAATCTAGGCCACGATTGAAAGATGCTGGAAGTGGGTCATGAGGGCGTGACAGTAGGGACCATGTCTTCTCTCTCTTCTCCCTGCCTCTCTTTCTGTTTCCTGGCTGCCTGGGGTGAGCAAGCATCTTTCTTCCACCACAGTCTTTTGCTTCACCACTGGCCTAAAAGCAATGGAGCTGGCTCACGCTGAGAATTACAAGTCAAAACAGATCTTTTCTTTGTTTTTCTCAAGTCTTTGTGTTATTTCCCCCACTATTTTTATTAATACACAAATGTAATACATAGTACTTACCATGAATTTGGGTGTTTCGTACATCTATGTACCACATTGACTTCACAATCCCTTCCCATCTTCTACCCTCCCACCCCCTCCCTGTCCCTTCCCCTGGCTCCGGCTATCACTTCATATGGTTCCAAAGAATGTCTGTGTTCTGGGTTTTCCAAGTCCGAGAAACCATATTAATCATATTAATTAACATATTAATCTACCACGCCTAAGTCATTTCACTCAAGTCACCACTCTACCCCAGCTTCCTATTCCTCTAATGGGTTCGCAGTAGTCAAATCTTGATATCTCCTCTCTGAATCCAACCAATCCCTTCATTGGGATACTCACCACAAGTTTTTTTTTTCCATATTTTCCTACATCTTTGTTGCTAATGTTAAACCTGGCCTTACCCACCAGTTCACACTAGAAAATAATTATCAAGTCTTTGTGTTAGAGATGATACGCTAACACAAGGGGTTCTTCAAGAAAAGAAGTCTTGAGGAACGAGGCTTCCTGCTACTAAAAGATATGGTTCTTTTAACAAACTATAATCTGTGATGATGATAAAAGACCAAGATTTTCAGATGTTCATAGACAACGGGAAACCATTAAAGGTCTCTTGATTAAGTAGCTATGATTATTTGAACAAAGAAGATACAATTACAGGAACTGGGTGAATAGGATGAATGCTGGCCTGTATGAAATTAATCTAGCTGCAATGTGTAGGATAGGCCAGAATAAGAGAGGGATACAGCTGATACATCTGTCTTTGAGATTGTAGGAAAACTTTACTAAGATGGCAGTGATAAGGGTAGAAAACAAGATTTTATTTGCAGAAGTTTCCTCACCAGGCCTGAGGAACTGTAGGAAGAACATTTAACGGTGAAAGCAATCATGTCTAGCTGAAGAAAAATGGCCATAAAGATGAACGATAACTAATTGTTTTAGTGTAAATTCTTCAATCAGCTTAATAGGTGGCTGAACCCGGAAGCATCCAGCTTATGTATCCATTTGGACAAATACTGCTGCTGTCTCCGTGCCACCAGAATTCACAGATATTTTTTTTCCCTTTATTCCTAGGACCCCCTAACAGCTTGAGGGTCTACTGCGTGGGCTTCCCAGATCCTTCTCAGGTCCAATGCTAATTCCATTCAATGCACCAAAAGAACAGAAAGGGCAAGTGGGCAAACTTCAGCAAAATGTTCCTCCCTCTGATTGAACAATAAAACCCAATTATTCATTTTAATTTGGGTCTATAGTTATTTTGACTTTTGTTCTCTCCTACACCAGCTTTCAGCAGGGTTTGATTGCACCGAATATAAAAGAACAGTTGAATCACCAGAGGACTATTATCCTAGATTTTTTTAAGTCCACAAGAAAGTACTATTTTCACCACTATTAGCTTTTTCAAAGATTTAATAAATTCTGATTTTTCAGTATTCAGTTATTATATAAGAGGATTTGCTTATCATCAACAATAAGCAAAATCCAATTTGATCAATACAAAATAGATCTTACTGCTACCTCTCAACCCTTTAATTTTATTACAGTGATTAAAATTATATTTATGATTAAAATTACAGCAGTGTTAGCACATTTCTTGCTGTAAGAAAGCTGAGTGTGCTATGATTTTATGGCAAGTCTATTGGCCACTCAATACACAGAGAGATGATTTTTATAAATATAGAGGGATATGTATTATGCTTTCCCTTGATGCAGATGTTTATGTGCTACAGTTGCAAAAGAGCCAACTTTGCCACATACTCATGTGAATAAGCCATCTGGGCTATGGTGTTGCTCAAAATTGTAATGCATACAAAGCCTCTGAGAATCTTGTTGAAACGCAGATTCCAATTCAGTACATCAAGAAACATAACCTGAGTCCACATTTCTAACACGCCTCCAGAACACACTTACACTACATATCTACTTCAATAACAAGGAACTTCGAATTTAATAACAAAATGAGGAGTATTTTCTGGTATTTAATCATGTGTATTTTAGGTTGCAAGACAACAATATGAAAGCAAGAAGACATGTGTTATCTTTAGTTTCTTTAGAAACAACATATGCCTTAATGATTTTTTCTATGTTTGGCTTTATTCTCATAGCCCAGCCACTTATAAATTAGACTGCTGTTCATGGTGGCATTAATGCCAGTGAGATGCATACTTGTGTGTAGGTATGGTTAAAAAGATGCATTAGTAACGCTTCCTTCCACGATACACATGTGTAGACTTGCTTAGGATCGATGTAATTGTTGGAATTCGGTACATATTATAGATCAACCTTCAAAGTTGTGTTTATATGATCATAATCCTTAAAAACAAAAACTGGATGTTTTGTAACAGATAAAATAAAGCAGCTAACGAGTCGGTAAAATTTCCCTTTTTTATCCAAGTATTTCTGGCATCAAAGTAGTTAAATAGCTGTTACTCTTTGTCTTTATTTCCCAAGAGCCACCTGGTTTTTTTCTACCTGGTTGTAGTCAGTTTGTCTTCTGTCCATTTCAATGATTTCTTGGTGGAGAAGGACATAAAATACAAAAATATATTTTTGTACTATTACTTCAGTCACAGATTAAAGAAAATTATACCTATCTTTTTTCTTTCAAATTTTCTCTAAAACAACTTATGATTCATTTTTTTGTTCTGCATGTCACAAAAAACTCTTAGTACTCATTAAAATACAAGTCACATATATCAGTTTTCCACTGGCATATTTACTTGAACATGGCAAGTTTCAAGATTCCTTACATTGATATGCTAGATTTGAAAGAAATTTTTCTGCTTAGTCAAATGAGATGCATATATTGCTGGATGGTTCTGTGAATCAACAGTTATCTCAAGAGAATGACACTTTAACTGATAAACAACCAAGCCACTTCATCCGCAAAGCTCACATTTATAGGTCTTAAAGGACAAATTTATACCACAGAGAAGATTAAAGTTCAAAACCAGTAGGGGAGTGTGAGAGGTTAGATGCAAATTCCCCAAAAGGAGAAACTGTGGTGTCTCTACAAGTTTTGTTTATTTAGGATGAAGGAAAGTCTGATTTATCTTTCGAATATGGTAAAAAGTCCTCCTCCTGTCTAGAAGTTGGCTGTGAGTTTCATGGCATTTAAAACAGCACTCTCAGACTGTGTTCTCAACAAATACAAATGGATGAATGAATGGTTAAAGTAATTAGCTGATTGTCTATCAGATTCAAGCAGCTTTAGTATCCTGGATTCGTACCTAAGCAAAGCAGTACTGAATTCTAGGAAAGTGAGACATTTTTTAACCAATCAGAATTCAGCAACTTACTCTAACTATAGCCTCAGAATGATCGAATGTTGACTCCTGTGACAACTTAACCATTCAAATAATTTCTTTGCCCTGTTTTCACACTCATCCTCTGAAGGAATCTTTTCCACTACTTCCAGCAGAGACCCCAATGCCTGATTGATGGGTAGCAGCTTTCTCAAAAAAAAAAAGGCTTCAAAATATTAATGTGTCTCACTTTGTCTTTTCACTGAATGAATGAGGACAAGAACACTTTCAAATAGACCATGTTCCACTCCTGAGATTTCATGGACATGGGGAGTTTTTAAAAATTACTTAGGTTTTAAAAGAGAATGCACTAAGTTTTAACTTCAACTCTGAGTGGTTGCCATGCCACCTCAATGCGTCCGTGGTCATTGGCTCCATTCTCCTACCTGGTAATAATAAACACAGAATGGTTTTAAAAACTTTGGCCCGATTGTTACTTCACGGATTTTTAGCACCTTCAAATCACGACATGAGAGTGATCTAGCGGAAATAAAGTCTAGGAGAGTGAGATGACACGCACAATAGATACGGAAAATATACAAAAAATTGGATAATTGCAAAAGCTTGGGAGGCCAGGATGGAAGGAACTTAGGTTTGCCGCTCTAAACAGGGTGCTCAGTGACGTGACGCGCTGGGTTGGGAGGGGCGGGGTTCTTTCTTATTTCCAGGGTGGCATGATGATAACTTGCGAGGACCAAAGAAAACTCTCTGACACCCTCGCGCGTGGCCTGTTGTGTCCGTGTGAATGTCCCCCGGAGGCACAGTGCAATTCCACCCACTTTCCTTCCAGATGGTCGTCCCTCCTCCAGAATCGCCCTCGATGCCCACGTCACACTTACGGGGTGCGCTCCAGGCGGTGCAGGACCAAAGCCCGCGGACTCTCCGCCGGGCTGCCGCGCTCGCGCGCCCCCCGGTGCCGCCTTCGGGCCGCTCCCGGGCCCCGCGGGCGCGCGCGCGTGCCCGGGCCCGCGGCCGGGAGGGCGGCGCGCGCCCCTCGGCGGCGGCTGCGGCGGCGGGGACGGCTGGTCGGGGCGCTCGCGTCAGGGCCGGGGGAGGGGGGCGCGCCGCGGGGAGGGCGGAGAGCCATGAGGCAGCCCGGCAGGGCGCGAGGGAGAGTTCGGCGGAGAGGCGGGGAGTTGTAGCGACGCGCCCGGCGGCGGGAGGACAGCGCCCGCGGAGCGCGTGGCCGGCTGCTCGCTGCGGGCGCTCCGCCGGGTCCGCTTTCAGCACCCGGGCGGCGAACAGCTCCCGGCCGCGGCTCGCGCAGCGGCGGGGCCGCCGACCTGCCCGGGCGCCGCGCACCCACCCGCGGCCGGCGCGCGCGCCGCCCTTCCCCGCGCCCGGGCGTGCGAGGAGCCACGCGGACGGCGCCCGGCGGCCTCGGAGCCCGGAGGAGGCCGGAGCAGAATGTACCAGGGACACATGCAGGTAAGAGTCTCCCTGCGGTGGGACGAGACCTGCAGCCTCGCCTGAGAGCCGGGGCTGCCCCGGGTGACCGTGGTCGAGTCCTGCCTGCGCACAGCTCAACAAGTGCAGTGGCTCGACGTGACTGTGGCATTTTGATTTTCTTATTTTTGTCCCGTGCTGTCTGGAAAACTAGGCGGGTTTCGGGGGGTGGGGTAGGAGAGGAAAGACCTCGGAACTTCGTCTGGGGAAGTTTGCGGTCTGTGCAGTCCCTGAGCCTGTTCCTTTAAACAGGACCGAGGAATCGGAGCAGAGGCAAGCCCGAGATGACCGTGCTCCCGCTGTCATCCTACCGATGCATCTCGGCATGTATGTCAGCTGAAGGGCAAACAGTAACAGGGAAGACAAAGCCTTTCCTCTACCCAAACGCGAGCACTTCCTCACACGTAGAACACATTGCCACTTTCGCATTATTTTTCTAAGGTTTTTTTTTAATGTTTTGAGCTGCATTTTTCACCTTTCGGGCGACGGGACATTGTCACCTAGTCCTCCTGTCACAGGATGACTTGGGAGGATGAATTTCAAACCTATGTCCACGAGGCTCTCTGTTTCTCAGGGGAAGTCCTCCTCCTGGCTATCAGTGCTCCTCTGAAGGGAAGCGCAGCTTCTGTCAGACGCAAACACTTTGCTCTCCCGGGAGAGATTACTTTAACCTTGACTCGGTTCTTTGGTTTGTTGGTTCTTCCTCTAAAGGCACGTGTTTGCTTTAGGACCAAAATGAAATGCTAGCTCAGCTTCCCAAACTATGAGCCCACTTTGTTGGCTCTCAAGGCTCTAGTCGCCAGGGTTGGTGTCGGGACTTCCTTTCCGTTACCAACTAACACATACAGTCGTATATAGTGCCTTCACCCCAGGTTGTACATGGCAATTCTGACAGTGTTTGATTCTGTGTCTTTTAGAGCAATTGGAAATAGATAAATATGTTGTTGTGTTCGTGACAGTCTTACTTGATACTAATTTCCAGGTCTGAGGAAGATTCTTTTGAACTATAATTTATAATTTACTTTTATATAGAGCACAGTATTGTATCCTATTGCTAAGTTTTGTAGGAATTCTGAATCAAAAGTACTATAACTCCAAAAATATTTCCCATGTTTCCGACATCATCCTGTTTTGAAAATATATTAGTGGGTTATATCATATTTGATGGCTAATATTTAGTGACTAAGGTATATTCTAAATATATAGTTAATATGATCTATATGTTTCTTATAAATGTTATACTGATTAAAAAATTCAATGGAGAGCTTTCAGTGACTGCTAAAAAAACAATTAGTCTTATGTTTTATCTTTATTCAAGAACTATACAAAATTTTTAATGCATATTTATTATTCCTAAACAGTTTCTTCACAGTGGTAAAATAGGGAAGTTTAAGTAAGTGGAATCAGTTCTCAGAAAACGGCGCACTTGACTACTTGGTGCAATTAACAAAAACTTTCTACAGTATTTTTGTTTGAAAAAATATGTTGCTGTGAACAAAGAATTTAAGCAACAATCCGTTAAATTCATGCATACCCAACAATTGTAGCTCAATTTTCTGAATATTTCAAGGAGAGTTGCTAATGAAACATGAGTTGTTTAGAACAACATCTGAGATTTAACTTGACTTTGAGAGAATAAGCAAAATATAAGACTCTGCGTATGTTCCCAACTTAACGTTTTTGCTTGTACACTACTGTGACAACACATATTATGGCTTGCAGTAAAACTCACACATCTTTTCTGCCAGTGCTAACCTAAAAACAATCCAAAGAAAGACTACTCAATATCCTTGCCAAAATTTGAGAGCACAATACTTTTTCTCTGTTCTCCACTGACTATTGATTTTAAGCATAAAACTTCCAAGAATTTAAATATATTTAATAGCTATTTAATTACATGATTAACTCAAAATTCTCCTGATCCCCCACAACACCTATTACAGTCTGAGTTAGTATATCATTTATATTTTTAAACAGCAAGTATCTTCCTCAAAGATATTATGTAGCTTAGAGACAAGATCTCCATTGTAATGGTATATTTAGATTAAATAAAGAATGATTCCTTATCAGAGACAACAGCATCTTGTGTGTACCTGACACTGGTCACAAGTGAGAAGTCTAAACACTGAGAAATGTTTGCAATTAAAATTCAGACACATACGTAGTTAAAGTTGACCAAGGATGGGCAAATTTACTAACATTTCTGCCAACTTAGAGCTTTCTGGCACACTCGTGTTAACTGGCTGATACCTTAAAACAAGAGAGAAACACCAATGTTTGCCGGGGCCTGCTATTTCTTCTTGCTCTTCATATCCGCGATTTTTTTTCTAATGTGCTTTGTAAATAAGCAGTCTGGAGTACAGGGAGGTGTTCACATGAAGGCTTGAAAACAGTCTAATTTAAACTCCTGTGGTGCGTTTATTTTTGCAACTTAATGACTTTACAAATAAAGTCTAGGCCATCTGATACATATGGTGAATTCATCTAATTAATGGTAGAACCAGAATTCATTTTTAGAAGTTTAGAAACTCTTAAAAGCACTCATCTGGTTTATTTCTATAATTAATTAGGAGATGATAATTGGTATGATGAAATATTTATTTAGAAATGATAATTGATGTTAAATAGACAAAGAAGGATTGTAGTATGTAGTATGGATTTTTTGCTTTCATAGTGAGTGCTGCAAGTATGTTTCTTAGGCACCGAGCTCCAGAGCTGTGTTGTTTTCTTACTACCTCAACAGTGATTTCCAAAGGGAATTGATCACCCCAGCAACTTCAGCGAAGGCGGTTTCTTTAGAGGCTGTTTTAGACTTACTCCATTTTGGTGTTTGACCAAGGAGGCTGATGATGACTAAATGTACTTCAATATTGGTTCTGATCACATACGTGATCTATAGTCTCAGCCCCACCAATGCCTCTGTGTGTTCAGTGCTGAGAAGCTTACTTGTATCTGGAAGTATGAGTTAACCCTGCCAAGAAAAGTAAAATTGTTATCTATTTCTATTTCCTTAACTAAAATTCTTTTTTGTAGGGGAGGGGTTTAACTATACACAGTAATATAGTTTCAACTGCAGGTTGAGGGTTTTTTAATTACTAATGAAGAATCCTCAATAATTCCTTTGTTGTTATAGAAGAAACTTTTTTAAGAAGGCCATCAAACAAAAAAGTCTATTTGTAATTATAACTGATCTTTACCATAAGTATTCAAAAAAGACATGATTTACTTATTCAAGCCATCTAAGAAATCTGCTTTTCCCTCTAGCTTTATAAGACATAAACCAAAGAAAATTTAAATCATAAGAATTTCAAGATTAACAATAGCTCTAGAAGAAGCCATTTTATTTCTTGCCCCTCAAAGAGGTTGGTGGAAGTTTCTTTCAATTTATTTATGACTTCACTTAAGCTTTTTCTTAATATCCATATGATAATATAAATTATGTGTAGAACTGACCACTGGGCATTCATTTAGACCTATACAAATAACATATTTAAACCAATCCAGGTTTTTTATTTCCAACATCTTTAGCAGCAGTTTGTCATTGTGGAGAGTCTCAGCAAAACCGAAGCTGTTGAGATTTATGCTGGGTACTTCCACTTCCCCAACAGGTGCCCCACTGTGCCACCCTTTTCTATCTCATCATTTGTTTATTATTTACTAAGAAATCAACTGTTAACAAAGGTATAATTCATATTAATAACACACACGCGCATGTGCACGCGCACCAAGTGGTATTTACGTTTTCAAGGGGAAAGGTTTGAGTTTAGTTTGGAGTGCAGACAATGTGACTTTGTTTGGTGAATGAGTGGTGCTTGAGTTGTGCTGTTGGGGTCAAGAGTAGCTGCTGCCTCTCTTCTGGCCCCAGCTCAGATAGCACCTACACTTCCTCCTCACAAGTCTTCCCAGGAGTAAAGACGACCCCTTGTACAATGAATTCATCATCTGCTATGTTAGCTAGACCTCCATTGAAGAAAATCATGTACAGATTACACTCGTGATTAACAATATGAGAAAAGTTCCCTCAAGACCCTGAAGGGCTTTTCTGCATATTCACGAACAAATCATGCTTGGTATAGATATGATATTGAGGCTTGGCCATTTAAAAAATAGTCCTGTAGTAGCCATGGTAGAATGTTTGATTAACCTGAAAATCTCATTCCCTGGCAATACTGACCTACAGTTTTTATACTTATTATAAGAAACATAATACAGACTTTATAGATTTTACTGTTTGTGGTTTGCAAATATTCTTTGTAAAAACATGCATTTGAGAATAAAAATTACAGAATATGAATGTTTTGACTATAAAACATTTTTGAAGTAAAGGATGGGGAAAGGTTAAAATAGAATTTATGGATTTTTAAAAATTCTAAGTCTTTGCTATCGCCACCACCAGCCATGGAAACATTATTAAGATGTAATGCACCACATAGTCAAAACATCTGGCATGCTGTGTTTTTCTTCTCTCTCTTTTTTATTGACATCACATTTTTCCAACTCTGGCATAAGCTAGAGCTGTTTAAAAGTTTTATAGTTAAGAATTAAGTCCCTAGCATATTTATAGAGTAACTAGTGTGCATTTTCTGCACTAAATGTGAAGGTAAAATCGAGCCAAGTATTTTCTTATCATGAGACTCAAGTCCAATTTGAATGTTTGGGACATCAAATAAATGATGTAATTTAAAATAGGCTGATGGAGAAAATAGGTTGCCAGTGTTCTGAAACATTTATCACCGTTTTAAATCTCAAGATTTGTAAGGATAAAAAAGAAAAAGATCTTGAACCCTAGCTTATAACTCGTGGATCAGAAGGCAGAGTGCTGGTGGGGGAGGAGGGCGACATTTTTTAACCCTGCTTCTTGCCTTCTTTTCCACCTTGCCGGCACACATCTGCCTCACCTCGCAGAAGCCAAACCTTTCATATGGATGTCAAAGGGAGGAGTTTCCTTCCCAATCTGCTAAAGAAAATTCATTATATATTATGTCTTACTAGGCTATACAAGATACAAAGAGGTTAGATGTCAAAGTAGCCGCTGGTTTTTCAGTGCTCAAGGCATGACACAACAGACTCCCAATGTTGTCTTACATTTGTCATTTTGGACTTGTCCTTAATCCTAACAGGAACTGCCATACTGCTTCTATGTAAATCCCATTAGGTAAATAAGCATCATCATACTCCATGTGAGATGTCACTAAATGAATGATCTTCATAGATTGTTTTTAAGACAATTGCTGTGAGAAATTGCACAAATGAAATGTAATGAGCTCATTTAGATAGAAAGAGGCTGGCTGCTTATCCTGTTTTCACTCAAGGGAAACACAGAGAACTTTGCCAGCTGCTGTGCAATGGGGTGAACCTGAGCCAAGTGGGAGTGTGCCTGGCAGGTGTATACTCAACTCCCCCAAAATGCCAGCTTATGTGCAGGTACCTGTGGAAAGCCAGACAAACCCTGCAAGTTTGGTGTGGCAACATTTCTCCCAAAATAATGCCATATGGTGATCTGTGAATCATGGAGATTCCAACAGAGGATTGGTGCTGTTTTAATGCCAGAAATCTACCTAGGAGGCCACAGAATTCCCATTCCCATATGCCCTCCTAAGATGTGTATGCATCGATCCTTCAAGTTGAATGCAATTATTATGTATCACAAATGCATGACAATAAGAAGAAGAATTTGGGGGAAAATCATGTGGTCCTTAGCACAGTTGGTATGGTAGAGGAATTGATAACCATGTCATGTGAGTTATGATAAAAGGATGCAAAGAGGCTTGACTTGGAGAGTAAAGGCTCAGGAAGACCAGGATGACAGTCGATGAGGATTTGAATGGGCTGCTATGTAGTAAAGGGGTAGAATTGCTCTGTATAAACCTGGGGGTTAAAGCTGATATCACATCAGAATAGGTAAACTATTTCCTAAAGGTGATGATAATGAGAAGAAACTACACTAAGCACCCTGTTTGAAAGATGCTTCCTTGAAGATAAAATATACCTAGGTGAAGGTAAAGTGGATAGCTGACCAGACACACACACATACACACACCCATACACACATGCCCCTCTTTCAAATCCAGTATGCCTCATGGAAGAAATTGAATAAAAACCACACTAAAAAGATCATATGTACTAGGTACGTGGGAATTTATATGTACATGTCCATACAATGAGTGTAATCAACAGACCTAAAATAAGCCAAATATGATGAAATGCCCTAAAATAAAGAAAGCCCAGCATCTCCTAGGGCAAAGATTTCCTGGTTGCCCAGCAGTGTGTGTGGCCATCAGAGCCCTGCTGGTATCGTCATGAAATGCGAACAAGTATCATCAACTACCAAAAAATACAGAAGCTTCTCAAAGAAATAAGAAAGAGAAACAATTGAAACACTAAGAGAAAGTGAAGCTGCCAGAGCTGCAAAGCATTCCCTCATCCCCTTCTACAGGGCTGTGAACAGTCACATGCATGCTGGTCCTGCATGAGAACCTGACGGTGTAGCAGTGCAACACTTGATATACATAGCAGGTGATTATGTACATTGGAAACACATAAGAGCCTCTCGGGAACTTTGATCCTGGGATCTTCTCCAGACTGACTGAATCAGAAGCTGTTTTTTTTTTTCAAGGTACCCAGTAATTTATATACACATCAACATTTGAGAAGCACTGGACTGAAAAAAAAATGTCTGAGCTGGTCAATTGAGCTGAAATTCTAGCAAAAAGCTTGATTGTTGGGAAGGTTTCTGACATGACAGAGGCATGGTGAGATCTGTAAAAGAGGATCTGGCAATCGCAATTATATGTAACCAAAAGGTCTTCAGCATATTGACACCACATTCATTATAATGACAATATCACATACACTGTGCCAGTTGGAATTTTTTTCTCCTGAGGAAAGGCACAATGAGCCAATTACATTTCATCCTTTAAAAAAAAACTTCAAATATTTAGAGAACCATTATATCTTGACCTCCATAAATCTCTTCTTCAAGATAAACACCCCAGTTCACTTGGGGGTTTCTCAAAATGGCATTTCTGATGTTTTAATGGCCCCAGGAAAGTGTGGCTCTCCAAACAAGACATGACGCTCAAGGCCTGACCAACACCAAGCACCGTGAGGTTGTCTGTCTCTGAGGAGAGACATCTATCTACTCAGACAGCCTTAAGCTGATTAGCTTCTTGGTAGTAGATTGTTCTCTCTAAGTGATTCTGACGCTTCTATTCTCTGAATCACTTAGGAGTTATTTTACAGATGTTTGGTCTTCATATCAAAAGTATTTTGATCCAAATATGCTGATAAAAATATTTTAAGTTAATAGTCCCTTATGTCTCCAATGAAGTTCTGTTTTGAGGTAATAGAATCATTAGTTTGAAAGACCCTGGAAAAAGTTCTGTTCAACTGCCCCATTTCACATATGAGGAAACTGAGGTCCAGAAAAATGAAGGCTAACCAATGTGACACTTTAGTTAGCAGAAGTAGTTTTGTAATAATATCAGCCTTGTCCTGATATATTATTGTCATTGCACCTCTGTTCTTTGTTTTAATATTTATTACATTCAAAAATCTAAGTGAAAATAAACATAGAAATAAACCACTAATGTTTCTAAACATCTAGGTGTTTGGCATTTAGTTATTAAAAATGATATTTTCCTGCTTTTTAGCTGTGGTGTAAATGCTGGCATTTGCATGGTGTGCTTTGGCAGTCACCTGGCCTGGAAATGTGTTTTACGAGTGGAATGAACTGCTCCAAAAATTGTATTACTTCTTGTCCTAAAGGTGTTCACCACTGTGTCTTCTTGGGCTGATTAGATTGGACCGTTCAGTGTACTGGTTTGACAAGTTCTTGAAATACTGGTGCTAAATACAAAAGAAAACCGGTAAAGTGTTTTTAGCTGTAAGTAACAAAAGGAACAACTCTGTTTAATGTAATCAGAAAGAAATATTCATTAAAAATATACCCAAATACCTAGTAAGCATAGAGGAAACCATGAGGATGGAAAAATCACCATTTTACAATCATCGTAGTAAAATTCAACTCAAAAAAGAATGATTAAGAGTAGGTATATCTGAGATGGAAGGTAGTTTGACTGGGAATAGCATATGAACATAATGTCAAAATATTATTCATAAATTACAAAAGTGAAATAGTAACGTTTCAATAATCAAATTGGATTACTGAGTCAACATGAATACATCAGTACCACCAGTAAGAGACAAATGCATATGGCAGGGCTCTGGACATGATGTCCTGAAAAGGAAACAGCGCCACTCACATGGTATTTCTGCCAAAAAACAGAGCTTGTATTAAATCAGGAAAAAAAAATTAAAATAATGAAAAATAAGTAAACCCAAAGTGAATGATAGTCTATAAAATAAACAGGTTATATTTTTCAGAATATTAATGTCATGGAGAATTATTAAAGTTTGGAAGTCTAAAGAGATAAGACAATAAAACACAATATGTGATCCTGGGTTGCATCCTGGACTGAGAGGGAGAATTGCTATCAAGAACATCAATGATGCACACAGCGGAGAAAATTTTAATACTTGAGTTTAGGTTACCCTTCTATCAGTGTTAAGTGTCCTGAGTTGGATAACTGTACTGTGTAGAAGAACATCTTTCCCATATGCCACACACACTAAGGTATGAAGAAGTAAAAGGGCATAGTGTGACCTGCTGTCAATTTATTTAGAAGAGATCACAATAATATAGTGCATGAATGGAGAGAAAGAGAGAGAGAAAATAAAAGAAGGAGGGAGAGATATAATGACAAAGCAGATGTAACAAAAGGTTGAAAACTGGTGAATCTGGGAAAAAGAGTCCAAGGCAACCCGTGGTGAATCTAGGTGGACTGGTGTTTGGGAGTCTCTTGGGTTTTGTTGTTGTTGATGGTTGTTTTATTGTTTTTATTTTTTCTGCAGGTTTGGGAGATTTTTTCAAAATATAAGGACACAGAACACTAACATGTTCCTAGAATTAGGCTAAGGGTGAGTGGGGCAGGCAACAGTCAGGGACAGAGCCCAAGTTAAATGCTGAACCAGACAGACATGAAACCCATCGCTGCTTTCACAGAACAAGGAACAACAGAGCTTGCCCCCAGGATCACTGACTTGGACGCTGCTTAGCTTCCATACCATTGCCGCTGCTGTCCCCACACACTCCCACTATGGCTCCGGCTGTTCATCATCACGATGAACTCTCCTGTGGTTACTTCTGAGTATCTAAGTCCCTGGTGAAAGTGTGGGAGATGGGGGAGGTTGGGTAGGCAAAACCAGTTGATTGAACCTAGTCACATACACATGCCTAGCTGCAAGATAGTCTGAAAAAGAGTATCTCTACTTTTCAGTGAGACTCAGAAAGTGGGCCAAATGTAGAAAGACCGTTTAGATTTGGAAAAGTTTTCTTTAAAAAGAGAGAGCTCCACTCTAACTTGTTCTAAATATGGCTTGAAAGTAAAACAGACATTTAGCTCTCTATCTTAAAAGGAAAATAAATACCTAGTGCTCTATGTTGACTTCAATAGAATCCATTCTGCCTTAAGGGATAAGAGTCAAAAGGAAATAACTCTCCCTAAGCCTGTACTCATGTCCTACTACCTGCCCTTACACATGGGCCTCTAGGAGAATATGGTAAGACTAGAGTGTATTGGCTCACTAAATCATACAGCAGCCAGGGCAGAATTATCCTGTTTTCATTCATCAATGTCCATCTATTGCTCATGCCTATTCTTTTTTGAGAAATTGGAAAGAGACCGTTGAAGAAGTCAGTAATTAATCAGGAAACTAAAATATATATCATGTACCTTGGAGATAAGAACATCTTTTCTCTCCATGTGCAGGAATTTAATGTGAAAAACTGGGCACATTAATGTTACATATTCATCCAAAGGATGATTATAATCAAGTTACCCCATGCACGTGAGTCATTAATATTGATATGCAGTCTTTTATATAAGTCTTTAGGAAGATTTGTGTAAGACAAAAAGGAAGTATTTTTAAGCTTGGGAAAAGATTTAATTAAAATAGAATCTTGAAAGCCTGAAGGTCTTTAAGGTTCGCACGGTACAGCATTGTCATTTCATGTATAAGAAAACCTGGGGCTGGGGCTGGAGGGCTCACGTATCTTGAACTGGTCGCCTTTCTCCAAAATGAAAAAAAAAAAAAAGATACGCAGAAAGACTTTTGGTGGCACGCATCGTGCATCACTTAGTAATTCTTTACATTGAAGAAGCAGCAAAATGCATTGGCTGAGAGCTCCCACTGCAGGATCGGACAGTCCCCGGTCCACAACCTGACTGTTCACCCCATCGGATTTGTGTGATATCACCCTAATCACCCACTGTCTCTAACCCTCACTTTCCTCAACCATGGCATGGAAACGATAAAAGCTATCTACAAATTGTGGGGATTTTATAAAGATTAGATGGGATCATAAAATATAAAGGCCTTAACACGTAACAATTTTGCAATTGACTCTGTCTCTTATGTTATCATAGAGCTGGCAAAGTATTTCACGTGCATCATGAGTGGAAGGTTAGCTACAGCAGTGCCCGCTGCACCGCCGGATCACCATGGTGCCTGACGCTTCTCTCATCCTGTCACAGTTCTGCTATCCACTCCCGCTCTCCGTCCCCAAGCCCACACCTCTGTGCCCTCAGGGTGTTTGTTCACTCTTTGCCGTTTCGCTCAGAGGTCACCTCCGCAGCGGGTGCGGTTCTTCTAGCATCCCCATAGCTTATCTGGCCACGCAGAATTAACAGTCTCTTCTTCCATGTTCCTTGATATTTCATGTGTCACTAATACCAAAACTGGCATGTAAGTTTATTTTTTTTCAGTCTCCTCAAGTACTTGCAAGTCTGAAAATATGCTGCTTGGGAAGATCCTTCCAGACTTCAGCAAATATTGCAAACTGATATTTTTCTACAAAGCTATCCTGGACATAGCAGATTCGGGGTTGTGATAAGAGATGGATATCTCTGATTGTGAGTGTCTCGTGAAGTTCATCTTCTGAGTGCCTCGGTGAAACTGGCAAAGCACACGTATGTTGTCTCTGTCATACTGATAAAGAGAATGTAGCCCACAGAATTTGACTGAGTCCCCTAAACTTCCTTGTCAGAGCAAGAGGACTGAGGACTAGAATCTAGGTCTTCAGGTTTTTATTGCTTAAGGCATTGTTGATATATTTGGTACTTCTTTATACCTTCAAGACTAAGCACTACGTGCATCCTATATTCATACAATATGCAAAGGTATTATGTCGAGTGAATGGATAAATGGATGGATAATGAATGAATGAATGAATGAATGAATGTTCAGAATTATCCCTGAAGGACTCCAAAGTGAGGTGAAGGTGGTCTCCTGGATTCAAAGACACGCATGTCTCCAGTACCTGGTCTATTCTCATGAGTCTCAGGAGCAAATGCATATCGAGCGAAGTTTCCACACACTTGAAAGGGAATCAATTACAGAGAAGCCTTATAATTAGATTTCCCCTGTAATTAACCAACACTCCACTGTCAAAGCAGTCTACACAGTTTAATAGTTCAACCTTTATAAAGCCTGAGGACAGTCTGGGACTGCAGATTTTGAAATATAACAGATTCTTCTAATGGATTCTAACTATATCTCTAATGGGTCGTGGTCTTTTGAAATTGCAATCCATCCCTCCAAGGGTCTAGCCACCTCTGCTACTCATCAGTAACAATTTTGATAATAAGGTTAAAACATACTCCCAGTACCACTGAGATTGTGACAGCCTATTATAGTTGGAACTTCGGACATCCACAGCTATCCACAGACACAAATGCGTGCATGCACACTCACACGCACACACACACACACACACACACACACACACACACACACACCACGCAGGTTTCCAAGGTTTAAGAAGGAAGCAGCACTCACAACGGTCATCCAGTGGTCTTGTCTTATTTTATGAGTCTGACCCTGAAGGTCTCCTGATCTCTCCCACCGTTCCTCTGATAAGTGAAACTGAACTGTGGTGATACAGGGTAAGAAGATTCAAAAATCACATAAACAGAGCTTTCTTCAGGAGAGAAGAAACAACAATGCCAATAATATGTGCCACCCTTGGACAATTTATGGAAAGGAACCCTCTCTGGGTGGGCCAAACCCATAAAGATTATCCACTTTTCCACCAGATGAAACAATGCCACATGCTTATACACAATTGTGCATGCGTGATAGAAGGCTTAGATGTAACTTGTTTCGCACTCATTCCACGTCCTTGCACAGCCGATCTGCACAACTGAATTATGATTCTGAAAGATCTCCTCTACCAAGGATCTATTCTCTCTCTCTTCTCCCTCCCTCTCCCTCTCCTGCTCCCTCTCCCTCTTCCCTTCCCCCCCTCCCTGTCTCTCTCTTTTTCTTTCTCTTTCTGAGTGTGTGTGTGTGTGTGTGTGTTTCTATGTGTAGATGAGTGGAGAAAAGTGAAAATGTCAGCTCTATTTTACCAAATAGCTAAAAACCTAGACTCGTCGTGTTTGTTAAAGCCTTTGAGGGAGGTGATCAAGAGGACTGGCTTTCCTTCCTGCTCTAAAATTCTATTACTATTGGGCTCTGAACTAGAAATAGACTACATATATGTAGTTGGTCAAGGAAGATTTCTCCATGTCGTGGAACTTAGTGTTTATTTGTAACATCAAGATACAAGATACTTGATACTTCTTAATGGAGGACAAAAGCATTCTCTCCTTATCTTTCAAAGAATATGCTGCTTGGAGAGATCCTGCCAAACTTCCCTTTTCCATTCTGCAAATCCTGCAAAGAGATACTTTGCTATAAATCTTTCCCAAATGTAGCAGATACTTGGTTGTGATAAAATACAGATATCTCTGCTACAATGGTCACTTTTGGTGAGAGCCTCACAAAAGTTAATCCTCAGAGTGCCTCAGTGAGATGTGCAAAGGGTGGATATTTGTCTCCGTTGTGCTGATAAAGAAATTGCAGGACACAGGATTTGACTGGTTCGCTTAAACTTCCTTGTGAAATCGCTGGGGACTGAAGACCAGAATCTGGGTCTTCAGGCTTGTACTGCTTGAGCTCATAAAGCAAATTCAGGCCACGTCTTCATGTCAGTACCTCAGCTACTGCAAAATGACTCAACTAACAGCGACAAAAGGGTTTGACAAGTTTTCTGGAACATTGCAATAGCCTTGGTAGCCTTGGAGGTTAAAAATTGCTGAGGCCTTCTGCGACCATTTATTCAAGTCAGAGGATAAATCCCTATAGCTTTCCAATTCTCTGAACATGTCAGCTGTGTGCTTAGAGAGTATCTTCATGTACGACAGGGTACACTCGCCTAGTAGAGGGCAGAGCAGCCAAGAAACATCCCTATTTTGTGCAGAATGACTCCATAAAATCAGAAGTGCCTATGAGATGAGGGCAGTATTAACCCTGTGGGTTTAACCAAAGCTCAGAATTGTTCTGTGTTGCACATATATGAACAGAGGCTTAGGTTTTATAAACTGATCCAAAATACTCCCATTCCAAAACTTCTGCCACTTACATAGATATTTTAATTTTATGCCTTATACAAATTTTATTTACTATTAAAAATATGCAGTAATAATATAATGGCTGTATTAGCCAGCTTTCTGTTAATGTAAGAAAAACTTCAGAAAACCAACCCAGAAACAGGAAATGCTTATTCTGGCTCACAGTTTCTGAGGTTCCAGTTCATGGTTGGTTGGTCCCCTTGCTTTGGGCCTGTGGTAGGTGCACAAATGATGGGGAAAGTGTGGTGAAGCAATGTGTGGCTGAGATATGACAGAGAAACAGCAGGAGCCGAGGATTCCACAATACTCTTTGGGAACAGGTTTCCGGGGACTTAAGACTTCATACTTGGCCCCATTTGTTAAAGTTTCTACCCCTTCTCAAAAGTGCTGAGGTGGGGCTCAAGCCTTTAACCCGTGGGCTTTTGGGGGACCTTCCATATCTTACCTATGGCAACAATCAGTCAAGTGTTTCCTCTTTACCTTTATGTTTTAACCTCTGTTGTATTCATCCTTTAAATATTTGATTTCACTATTGAAAATTTGGCCACCACTTATTTGATGTAGTAATCTTAATTTCTTATGTTATTAACCATCCATTTGATGCAGGAAAAGAAAAAAACACCAGCTTTATTGAAAGAGAATTTTGCTTCTAGGTGATAGGCCCAAGATTACTCTGGAGGAACTATATGTAGATCTTACCTACTCAACTTATATTTAAACTTTATTTAAAATGAAACCACTGTTTTTTAATTTTTAAAACTAATCTTAAACTTCCAACTAACTTGCGTAAGTGGAAAAACCAAGATGTACCATTATAAAAATTAGAATGCCCTAATAATGATCCAATTAACCCAATGTAAAATTCAAAGTAATCAGGACAAAAATATTTTTTCTTTCGTAGCCAGATTTGTTAAAATTAAACATTAGACATCAACTTCTAAACCATTTAACTGATTATGTCTTGGCTTCAAGATCAACAAATAATAGAATTGAAGTGGTTTGTTTTATGTCAAAGAAGGCTCACTCTAGCTAATCTTCTACACTGAGAGCTAAAGTTCAAATATTCTATGTTTCACTTGTCAAAAGTCACTATTTTGCCTGTGATTTGTACTGCATATAATTCTTTTATTTTAATAAATGTTTAAATAGACAGCCTGTTGGTAGGCAAAGAAATACTAAAGCAATTAAACTGAAACCTTGATTTATCTTGTATCTCTGCTTCTCCTCTAAATTTATCTGGAAAACTGTTCTATATCCCCATCCAGACCTTAGTGTCACTATCATGGCTCCTCTACCTGTTCCAACTCGAAGTCATTGTGCTCAAAGAAGGATTTAGTATCATCACCAACCTTTGTAAGGGTAACATCTCCGAATTTCCTAAGTTATTTAATCGAGCCACACCTCATTCACTCACCTAAGTCAGAAACCTGGGAGTCTTCCTCTCTTTATTACCCTACCCCTGAATCAGATCTGAATTCGCTAGCATTTTCTTTTTAATTCATTTCTTTTCTACCCTGCCTCTCCCACCTGGCTATCACCTTTTAAATCACGGTATCGCCTTTACCAAAAAAGTCACATGAGCCCCCAGCTAGTCCTTTAGCTGCCAGGATCACATATGTCTTATCATCCTCTTTGCTGATACCTTAATTTGAACAAATCAAGCCTCTATTAAAGTCCTTTCAGGACATTTCATCATCTGTAGCAGTTTGAAATTTTGTGTGTGTGAGTGTGTGTGTGTGAGTGTGTGTGTGTGTGTGTGTGTGTGTGTGTGTATACGCTTACTTAGAATTGTCCCTTTAAGATGCCTGCTTCAATCCATTTTGTGGCCTCATCTGTGACGTGTTCAATGCTACCCGAAATACGAGAGGAAGATTGTTCATCACTTCTTCCCTCTCGTTTCCACGCTGTAGAACCAGAGGCGATAGTTTGTTTGCCATTGACCCTTCATAGCTCCTTCTAAAATGTACCTGGTTGCACTGATTTCTATGAGTCCAAAGATGCCAATAATAGAGTGGCCCAAAAAACTCCAACCCTACAATTCTGCATCAGAAAGAAAACCCCAGAAAACAGAATCTGCAACAACCTCAGACAGCCATCCAAGAGGCAGGGGGAGCCCTTTGAGAAGCAACTGGATGCCACCAGACGAGCCAGGCAGGCCTGAAAGGCAAAGCAGGCTTCGTGGGAGATGCCTGATGTTTGTACCTCAAACTTTCTGTGCATCTGGGTCCTTCTTTTCAGAGCAGCAGTCACTCACATTAGAGTGATAAAGGTCTCCAGCCAGCAGAAGTGCTTCTCCTCCTCTGAAAATGGACCACACACGCGCGCGCGTGTGTGTGCGCGCGCGCACACACACACACACACAAACACACACACACACACACACACACACACAAAACCTTTGAAAATAGCTGCATAGTCACAAATAAGGGCACTTTCTTTAACTTGAGCTATGTACAAAAAAATGAAATAAAATCACATCTTGATGCATAGCATAGTTGCTATCTGTGATGACATTGTCAAGTTAGAAGGACAGGCCATATAACCACCAGGGCATAGATCGTTAGTCACTTCTCGTGCTTGGCAATTATCAGTTATGTCTGCTAAGTGGTAAAGGACTCGCCTTCCAATCCTATACTCAGTGATATTTTCCTACAAATGTTCTTACATGAGCTACTCACTGATCAAAGGGTTCCTGCCCATTCAAGTAATGTTAACACAGACTTACCAAATAAGAGAAAACTGTAGGTATAAAACTATTCAGAACATGACACATATGAATAATAACATTATCCATAATAGCATGATACATGTGTTTTGTTTTATTCATCTGAGGCACGTGGCATAGGGGTGAGGGATCGGAAGACTGCCTTTGGGAGGAAAGGACATTCCAGGATAATATATATGTTCCATACATTGCCTGACATATGATACAACCATAATAAATACAAATCACTGAAATCCAATTTATTTTCTGGCTACCCTCCCAGGAAAGCTTATTTGATGCCCAAACTATGGGTGCTAAAATAAAATCCAAGAAATAGAGCAGAATAAAAAGCAGATCTGAAATCAAGTCACCCTCAGACTCATTCTTTATCTTAGTGGTATTTTTTTAATCTTGATTCTTTCCCTGAATGGTGGTTAACCAAGTCATATTTACAGATTTGAATATTTATTCTTCATTTCTTTCATCATCAAATGTTTTGGAGAATCCACTTTTCCTAGAAACACAGTTTTATGATATTCTCTTTTATTAGGAAATTTAAATTTTAGTTGAAATGATTATAGCAAGCTTATATAAAAAGATCACATTTAAATTAAGTTTTAAAATTCAAGAAAGTTTACACAAGTAGAGCACTTAGTTTGGGAGTAAATAATTAGATCATAGGTCAGACACACAATATACTTTTAAGCTTTGAAAATTAGTCCCCAGACAAGTAGAACACCTAATTTTTTTACATGTACTTGAAAATGGCAGTTTTTCCCGTAGTTCAAACTGACCCAAGCTGTAAAATACATTTTAAATACATTTTTTAAATGTGTAAAGGGAAAGAAACTTGTAAAGGCATCCTGGATGTAACTCAACGATCTACGTTTTTTTCAGGGTTATCTCATAGCCAAGAAGTTATTTGAGGAAAATATCTCTTTCCCAAACAGCACAGAGAAAGTCATAAGATATATTCCCATCTGGAGATGGGTAAACAGTTGAGTTTCATAAACAACCATTTTAGGCTTCTCAAAAATAAGTGGTATAGAGATTCTCCTAATTTCTCTCCTATCAAAAAACAAAAAATGAGACCTCAATCTTCAAACAGATCTTTTATCCTTTGTTGTAACAAAACAATTCACACTAGGGAAAGTTCCTTATAGACGTTAACCCTCTAGAAGATTTTATTGTAGAAATATCACTTCATGCACAAGTACAGTGTGCATGAACATTACTCATTTTAACAAAACAAGATAATAAGATTTTGAGTCAAATGTTTGACTTTATGAACCAAAAATTCTCTGTTTAGAATTCTTGTGGCATTGTGTTGATCAATAAAATAAATGACCTATAGCATAAATGAAAAGATACTTACAATTTGTATATTGATGCAAATAAATTAAATTAATAAATAAAACCACTTAAGAATAATATTTATAACTGATATATTATTTACATGCAAAAAGTGATAAAAATCCACCAGCATCTCCTATCTGACACCTCAGAAGCTCAGCGTCCTTCACGCCCCAGAAGAAGATCAAGGCCACCCACTTGCTGGGGGCATTGCTGCCTCTGGCGCTAACCTGGCTCTGGCTGCTCTGATGATACAATAGTTCTTTAAGACAAAAGCGACCAAGAATCTTCCATATTGGTCACTCCTAAATGATAGCCTAATCAAGTATATTCAAGGACAATTTAAATATTCAAGTTAAAGGTTAGTTGGGGATAAGATCTTTGTGTTAGAACCTTGTAGATTTTACCTATTTTAAACTGTAAGTTTTCTGAATGCAGACGAAAGATCTTAAACATTCTCGTATAGAAAGAGACAGATATAAACACATAAACACTATTATGGTACTGAGCTGACACCTGCTTAGCAGGAAGCTAACTTAAACAATAGAGACTGCAGTAAGGATTTATATAAAACTTCAAATGTTACTGATTGTGTCCAATGTAATGATCCAGTCATCGACCCAAGACGTTCTTTTCAACATGGTATGTATGACCTGGTCACATTTTCCAGGGGATACTGTTGCCACACTAAATTAAAATTAAGGGAACAGAATGAAGAACAAAAAGATAAGCTACTGCACGGGGGGTGAGACTGGAGGTGGGTGCTGATATGTTGCAGCATTTCCTTCCTTTTTATGGAGAGGAACTTTTCTCTTGAGTTAGTCCTGTTTGTTTGTTGTGGCCTGAACCACTATCAGCCATTATTTCTCTGTGTCTAAAAGTTAAACTCCAAATGCTCTCCTATACCTTTCTATAATTTTACATGTCATTCTACTCCTATCTTTTTAATGTATATATAAACTAAAATTGAATACCTATTATGTATCAGAAGTTCGAGAAGTCCATTTCAAGTCTCCTCCATCTTTGCCTCCTATTCTTCTGACTTTAATGGTCCCTGACACTTGGCTTTTTCACCAGTGCTGAGGACATGACCTTACCGAATGGTGTGCAGGTCCCTCTGGCTCTGAAAGTCCAGGTCACGGATGAGTGCAGCCATGCTTAGTTGAGTTTGTAACTGCACAGAAGGCCCTGAGAACGCTAAAGGGGCAGCCCCCTATACTTACACCTCAGAGATGCTGCTTACTTGGGTTTTTAATAATGTTGGATGCTATAAGGTGAAACATCGAATGGTGTCTCTGATATGAGAGTCCCAGAGCACAACTCTATGGAACTTAAAACGAAAAACAAAGTGAAACAGGGGGTCAGGTAGGGGAAGAAGGAGGGAGGAGGGGGAGGGACAAAAGGAGAGTGGGAAAGCCCTTGTCACCTTGACAAGATACATATGTGCCTAAAAGACTCAACACCATTGCAAACCTTAAATTTTGCACGTATGCATATCAATAAAATGGTGAAAAAATAATGTTGGATGCTAATCTTTTTAGAGAATAATTTTCCGTGTGAGAAAACTGTGGATGCCTCAGCCATGATCAAATCCTCAGTAGGAATTTTTTTTCTTTTCTTGTACTGAGAGCATGACATCATAATTCACACACAAACACACGCACACACACCACTTTAAAGAGAACAAGTTGTGTCTCAATTATTAGAGTCAAGTAGTAAGATTTGAACCTAGAAAACTTGGGTCCAATAGTCCGTTCATTTGTGTCCAGCAGTGTTAAGCAAGCATGTATTAAACATTTACTGAGTGTTAGCAGAAAAGGATATGCAAATGAACGACGTGCAGTTGCTGTTCCCAGAGGGCTTAGGGAGCCAACTCCTCTTTCAGCAGCATTTCTCTAGGGCTCTGCAGAAGAAGAAAACACAGCCCTTCCTACCCAGAATCCCCACGACACTTTATTTGCTCCTGTCTTTCGGGGCCTTAGCGAGCTTGTTCTTGCTGTTTGTGTTCCCCGCTAAGATCCTTTTCTTGAAAGGACCATGTACCGTATTCATGTTTATATTCCATGGTGTTGCTGAATCAAATAGCTTTAAAGTAATGGAAATAAAGCATCAGTGTTGACATGTGGTGAGCCTCTAATAGAAAGTACAGCGCATGGGTGAAATGAAAGCCTTCGGTAAAATAACTGCAATTGCAAGTTCCCGATCACTGTAATAAGCCCAATCCATATTTCAGGGTGTGTGTGTGCTTGTGTGTGTGTGTGTGTGTGTGTGTGTACACGCGTGCACACGTGCACGTGTGCATTTTTCTCTATCTGAAGAAAAATGACCTAATGGAAAAAAGGTTTCATTTATTTTTTTAGTGAGTACATGAAGAGTACACTTTCATTATGCATTTTTAAAACTATCTTTATACACTTCAAGGGTTTACTTTCTCTTAAGTCAGACCACTTCTTTTGATTTATTTTGCTTTTTTTTAACAAGTTGGCAGATTTAAATTTTAGATATACTTTTTGGAAAGTATAAACTCTAGGCTTGTTTTTACGATTTTAATTAGAATAATAGCTCTACTTCCCGTAGTTAGGAAATGTTGTGTCTGCACACTCATTTTTTGCCTTTTGTTGGTGTGGAGGTCACGTGCATTGGGCGTGGTCAGGAGTCGAAGCACAGAATTCAGTTACTAGTTTCCCAAGACAGAGCCTCTGGCATGTCACAAAAAACACATCTCATTAATCTTCATCCTGCCCTCAACTGCCTTCACGGGAACTGGCTTGGAAGCATCCTCATAGCACCATGGGTTTTGGATGCTATCAGTCTAGACTGGTAAAGTTGTGGCAGTTCACCAGAGAAGCAGAGTTGCTAAAGATGTTCAATGAAATTTAAAAGGCAACTGCAAGATAAAATGGATTTCTTTTTGAACCATAGAAGTCTTACATGCTTTTTGTAGAAAATTTGGCCTATAACCAAAGGCAGAAAGAGACTAAGAGTTTATTCACAATACAACGAACATCACTATTATTTTCCCTTAGTTGTTTTTCCTGGGACAATTCTTTCCATACGTAAGGTAACTACTCCCAGGAAACCATGAAATACAAATTATATTTTAGTCCTATTGTGTGAATAATAATAGCTAAAGTTTATTGAATGCTGGCTGTCTTCCAGGTATTTTATTAAGCATATCCTATTCAAAGCTGAGCATAAAATCCTCTCTGGAATGGGTATTAGTTCCAAGGGATGCTTTGTAGTTCCCAGCTATGGTTAGGGACTAATGGAGCTTTTAGCCATAAGTAATCCAAATATTATGGAAAATAAGTATTCAATTGAAAAAGTAAAGATTAAGACATTGATTTAAAGCATTTGCTTTAATAATAAACTTAAATAATAAATAAATGCTTAAATAATAAAATTAAGAGTTTTAAGCATACACAACATATCAAACGTATGTACTGCTGCTATCCAAATATGCTTTTTTACCATTATTTTCATTTACAGAGACTAATTTGAGTGTGAGAAAAATAAAAATATTTTGAACACACATGTGTGGACACACATAAACTTTTATGTGTTGCATGGGATACTTTAACAATACTAAATGTATCATGGATGAGGTATTGCCATGACATTTTCTTTATTAAAATCAATCTTTTATAGTTTAGTACTTGTATAATAATTCATGCATATTTAATTTTATAAAAATAAACACTAATTTACTCAAGAGAACAAAACTGATCATTTTTTTCTAAAATGAAAACAGTGTAGGATAAGTACTGCTATGAAAACTGCAAAAAGCTCAATAGAGAACCATTAGCAGTTTCTTATTGAGATTGCTCAATAATTAAAAGAAAAAAACCTCTTTGTAATGTAATTGTGAACAGACTTCTTTTTAGCTCCGTGGAATGAATATTTGATTTTCCAGTTTGATTCAGAGAGGTATTTTTTAATATTCACTCTGTATCCCAAAGACTAGTCTAAACATACAGCTAGAAAAGAGGTACTAAAACAAAAGCATTAAAAAAAGACTACTATAGAAAATTTAATTTATTATTTCAATGAATGTAGCATTAGAATTTGTCATTCTCTTGTTCAATATGCATCCATAAAACGGGCATGATGAAATGTTTTTCCCCATTTTATTGATATGCACAAGCACAAATTTTAAGGTTTACAATGAAGTTGAGCATTTTGTGCACCGACTTATTTTGTCAAGGTGACAAGGATTTTCCTACTCTCCTCTTGTCCCTCCCCCAACCCACTCCTCCCTCCCTCCCCGCCCTACCCCCCAGTTTCACTTTGTAATGTTTTATTTCCTTCCATTATTAAAATTTTTATCTGTTACCTTATGTCTTCGCATTATTAACTAAAGTCTGTTAAACTTTTAATTAAAATATAATTCAGCTCTGTTTTTTTTATAGTGCCTAGAACAGAGTAAATATTCCACGTATTCTCCTTGATGAGCTCTGTAATCATATATTACTTCTTTAATAACTTGGGTTTAAATTCTATTGCTTTCAAGATAAAACTTCACAGTTTCCGTTTGACTCTTCCCTTCTGTTTTTAATGAAATCTCTACTATAAGTTTATCGTAGCAATACACAAAAGAAAGTAAACAAAAATGCCCTAGTTAATTAAGTTTTGTTGTATGCTAGCGGTCAGGTGACCCTAAATGGATCGTGAGTGACAGATGCTCACGTTAACATATCGATAGCCCAGAATATCTGCTATCATAAGATTTACAGATAAATTAAGCTGGAAACCCTCCTCTCTCTCCCCCCCCCCTTGCTCATCTCAGAGTAGAGCTTAAAGGTCTAATTACAGATGGTATCACTATTCTGTGAGGGATATTTACCAATCCTGGGTCAGATAAGATTACAATGATAAAGCCATTTAGGGATTAAGTTATTTTAGGCTCCACAAGTTCTTTCCTCTGGACAAATTACCATGAAATGATAAGAAGAAGAAATAAAATTAAAGGGGAAGATTGTCTTCTTTCTGCAGGATGCCAGCTGCCGAGTGAGACACCGAGTTTTATGGTTTCTTCCCAGATGGGCAGAGCTGAGGAGCTCTTGCCTTTCATAGTTCAGTACCTGATTGTTCTACCATTGAAAAACTCTTATCTTTTCAGTCTTCTAGAGTAACCCTTTAAAAGCACTCTGTTGTCTTGTCTTTTAAAAGGATATAAAGGAAGGGAAAGGGAAGGAAGGACAAATTTTTAAAAAGGAATGAGAGGCTGGGAGTGAGGGCATATGCCTGTAATCTCAGCACTTTGAGTCTGAGACAGGAAGATCATAAGTTCAAGGCCGGCCTAGATTATGCACTGAGTTGGAGGCTAACCTGGTGCTGAGAACCTGTCTTCAAAACAGAAGAGTGAGAAACAGATCACTGGCTTAACCTTAGAGTCACAGAAGACGGCATCAGCAAAGTACATCTCATTTGCATTCAAGGTTAAATGTTGTGTTTTCTTTAAATTAGCCTAAGGAACTATTAAACAGTGCTTTGTAATATTCTGTAAAGGCAAAAAAAGAGGAGGAAGAAAAATGTCGCATTATCAAAATGCCTGGTAACTTCTGAATGCCCAAGGAACTGTGAAGTCGCATGCATTTTCCAGTTGTGTCTTCAGGAGCGGGGTGCTCCTGTCTTCCTACGATATAGCTTACACTGCCCTTTTTAGTAATTAGTGTAATTTGACACATTTTAAGATAATGATGCCACCTGCTCTGAACAGCTAACTCATCATTAATGCTTAGAAGCTTTTCTCTCAGCAACAGAAAGAGAGGAAGAAGATCCTAATCCAACTTTGCTTTTGAAGTTGCTTTTCCCAGAGAATTTTTGGAATCATCACAATTTGGACCTCAGCAATACTCTTTAACTCACCACTATCTTGTTTTTAGGTGAAGAAAATTATTCAAGCTCTAATCGTTTCTTGTAATTCACAGAGTAGTGATGGAAAGGAAGGGGAGTAGGTGGGGCTTTCTCACAGTGCTGAGCCTTTTCTTAAGTGCCCTCATATTTCTATCGCATTTAAATATTTAAAAGGCATACCTTGCTCAAGCCACTTACACTAATAGGAAGACACTGTACTCGAAGGTCTTTTGCTGATCGTGCCATTTCCCTTGTCAATCCTTTTTTATAATTAGTTCATTTTACAGGTGAAATTAAGGAGAAATGATGTCAAAGAGTAAATTTTTAAATTCCTCAATGAATTACACAAAATTAATAACAATTAATGCCTCAAAGTGTGTACAAGGAAAATAAGTTGGTACTGCAGGAATAATACAGTTGTGAGAGTGTCTGCCTCACAAACACAAGACCCCAGTTTGATTCCCCAGCACCACATAAACTGGATGTGGGGAGCCTACCTGTAATCGGAGCACCTGGGAAGTTGAGGCAGGAGGACTGCTGTGAGTTCGAGCCCAGCTTAGGCTACATGCTAGTTCAGGAGCAGCCAAAGCTACAGAGTGAGAAAGAAAGAAGCAAAGAAACTCAGGACAGTGGTGACAGTGAAGATGATAAGAGAGAGCATGATTGGTGATTTTAATGAAATGATAGTTTCATGCAGTAAAAATATAAGATTGAGGAGTTAGTTTGATGTATCCTTTAATATTATGTGCCCTAAAAGTAAGAACACTAAGGGGGAATATTAGTTGTTGAGTCAATGGATAAACCACTCCTGTGATTCAATTTTGCTTCTTTGAATGGTTTATTATTTTCTCCGTGGACAATATACATAGAGGGTAAACCAGGGGTTTTCAACCTTGGTACTGTTTATTGTTAAAACAGATAGTTTATTGTTGCATGTATGTGCATTGATTGGGGCAAGGGTGAGGATGCTGTGCGTTGTAGGGTGTTTAGCAGTATACCTGGCATCCACCCACTAGATGCCACCAGCACACTCCAAGTTATGACTATCAAGACTATTGGGAAAGTAAAGAGGGGATTACTAGAAAAGAAGAAAAGGTTGGGGAAGGAAGAGAGGGACAATGGGGGGATAAGGAGAGATTTTAAAATAATCAGAATATATTGTATGTATGTTCAAATATACCAAGATGAAACGTAGCTCTATACAACTAATATGCCCTAATAAAATACTTTTAAGCAACCTCTAGACATTACCAAATGTCCCTTGGGTAAAAATCACTTCCTGAAGTAAATAAACATTTATTAGGCACTTACTGTAGTCCAGGAACATAGAAGAAGTGAACTAACCAAAGCCCTTGCTCTGGTAGGAACCAGGTTTTAGTGAGGGACACAGCATACAAAACTAAAACTATATGATGTTGAAATGAAGGATGAGACCAGGAAAGAGTATGAGGAATGCAGTAGGTCAATTTTGGACCTACCCTCTGGAAGGAAGCTTAGCTTAGAGAGGAGACCTACAGTGAGGTGTGTACTTCAGAAAGGCCAGAAGTGTGAGGGCCCCGGGGTAGACAGTTCGGAGTGTTTAAGAAAGACAGGGACCTGCTGTTGAACAAGTTGAGGGAGTAAAGTGAGAAGAGGGAAAGGTGTGATAAAACCCAATATGTTTCTCTTCATTTTAGATCAGATCTAAATCAGTAGGAACATCATCTGGGTAGTTCATGCCACATTCCTATTATCTGTTCCCCCCATGTTTTCTCTGTGTTTTCATGTGTTAGATTTTTGCTTGCTTATTTTGCTTATATTTGTGAAAGCGTTTTACGTTCTTTTTGGAAGAGTTTTGAATGTTATTTTGTAAATGGTAAGAGAATAGATAAGCCTAATCTCTTCTAATCAATGGTTAGGAGAATAAAATTGAATTAAGCTGTGGTGCCTTATGATGACATGATAGAATCCGAGCACGGAAAGGCATAAGAAAAGTTAAGGACCGTGATGTTGGAACAACCCCCAGCATCTAGCCCAATGAACTATATTAGTTCCCAAATAAACATAAATCATTTCAATTCTTATAGCCAAGAATGTCATGCAGGACTGGGCACAGGCCTGTAATCCTCCAGTCTGAGAGACTGAAGCAAAAAGATTGCAAGGTTGAACCCAATCTGGATGACTGAGTGAGGTCCTGTCTCAAAAAAAAATTCTTTTCAAAAGTAAGCACAGTATACAAAGGTTAAACTTAAGTGAATGGTAAAGATAAATTATTTTAAAGCAATCTCTAGCAACAATTGAAAATAACAATAATGAGTAAAATCATTTACCCATCAATACCGTGCCCATACACAAAAAATTTTTGTTAATTATTTGATTAATCTGAGGCATGCAAACAAACAAGTCAAAACATTTCATTCTAAAACACATCTGTTTAAGCTGAATCAAAAAGCAAAATCACCATACCGGAGGAGACGAGTCATTGATAAATGGGATTTGAAGATTTATGTTCCCCTCCCCATGGCCCTATCCCACCTTCGTTTCTTTTCCACACTTTCAGGACATGCTTTTGACCTTGCATATTTCTTCACTATGGAAAGTATTGGGCTTATGTTATGTTTAGTTGTGAAAAATAATAATAATAATAAATCAGGAAAGAAGTAGTGAAGGAAATGTAAGTCCTTGGTGCAAATGGAAATGAGGCTGCTGAAGCAATTAATTAAAATGTCATAGACTGCCATCAAGGGAAGGATTAGCAATTAAAGCAGAGAGGTTTTGTTAATTACTCAAGGTTGAAGCACAGAACAACCTGAGAGCACTGAATCATTACAGGGTATGATTGCCATCGAAAACGGGGTAATTTTTTGTGTCGCTGATTGAAACTGTGTTGCAAAGGCTAGAAAGAACAACAATAGCAAGGGGCTTCTAAAAGATAAATGTGGTGAAACAGATGACTTTGTATCTAAATATTTCATGTGTCACGACATACTACCTTTGTGAAAACTTCAGTTTTGAGCAGATAAGAAAGTATTCCTGTTTAAGAAGTAAATTAAGACTCATTAACTCATTTACACTGTGCTGTTCTCAGTTTTGTATTTCTGTGCTAAGAGGTCACTACTTAATGAAAACTGATTTATTAAAATTTTGCCACTGTCTAGGCTATTTTAGTGCAACATTTCCCTTTCAATCAGAGTGATCACTCTTGGTATTTATCATGAGAAAAAAAGTGACTGTCATATGTTTAAGCATGAAGAGAATAATAGAAATAGTTCATGAGCTTTTTCTAATATTTTAAGAAACATCTGGCAGGTTTTGAAGTACATTAAAGTTATATGTATTCTAGATACCACATTTATGGAAATGTTAAACAAACTATAAACTTTGGGTTAATATTAATAATTGATTTATAACTAATTCAAGTCTATACATTTATTTCCTTTGAATTCTTGTGATGTGAGGTCGATCAAACAGCAGATAAAGGCCAATGGGTAATAGGCTATATCTAAATCACTGATGTCTAAATTGACTGTTTCAAAAGCTCACCCACAGAGCTCTTCGAAGTCCAGTCTCTTGCACCTGTCCCTGAGATTCAACTTCATATGTCTTGAATGTAACTCATGAGATGCCATTTTTGAACAAAAATTCAGCTGATTCTAATACAACAAAACTTAGAACCTTTGCAAAAACCAACAATTAAAATAATTCCATCTCATGCTTTCATTTCATTTTATTTGGTACAGCAATGCATTCCAAAGTACATTTGATATTACTTCTTTTGTATTATTTTGCCTTAGATATAATTCACATTGGTCTGACAAAAAGCTTTATCTTCAGTTTGAGACAATATACCACCTTGCTTCCAAAGTTCATCAAGTGATAACAATACAGTCAGAATTCTTAGCCAATTGACTATATTTGACTTTCCTATTATGAATGTGAAACTGACAAAGTACAATCTTCAGTGGTTTTACTAAATTAATCGCCCGTGCCGCTAGCAACAGAACCCTTTAACCTCAAGTATGAGGATCGTAGAAACCTGCTGGTAAGTATATGCAGGACTTAACTCTCCGGGCAAGGGGTTTAGTCAGTTGAAAAGGAAAAAAAAATGAATTTATAGTGTTCTTTTTATGAATCCTCACTAACATTGTTTTGAAATTGGAAAATGCTTTCCAAGTATCTCTCTCTTCATGACTGCAATTGTCAGCTCTTTTGAGGAAGAAAATTAAAAAAATAAAAAACCTAAGTTGTCTTCTGTGCATAGTCAGCAGATACCAATGGGTTAAAAGCAGTAGTTGGCAGCAATCGGTGAAGCGTTTCCTCACTGTGCTTCATCTCTTCCAAGTTCGAATTACCGTAGTGTAAATCCCCCTCCCTCGTCTGTCTAACAAAATTCTTTTACTGGGTTTGTAGAAATTCAGTTACTCTTTAAATGTCCCTTAGTAGCCGAAGGGATTCAGAGCAGCCTTTTAAGGAGCATTAGGTGAGGTGTACGTAATAGTCTCTTTTAGTTCTTGGAAAATTTTGAAGTTAAATTTATGGCATTTTTATATGAAATAAGTAAAAATGTTTTTTTAATTGAAAAACAGCCATATCATAATTGAATCAGAAATCTGAGCACCGTAGAGCTGGGAAGCTAAATCTATTTCTGCTAAGTCTTTTAGGTAAGAACAAACACACATATATGGACTTCCAGTGCATATCTTTATGACATTTTATGTAAAGAATTAGAATGTGAATAATAAAATGGAGCCAAATGTTATGTTTCGGCTCTTCACAGCTTGGTGTCAAATCTTATGGCAAGATTTTTCTCTTTTTCTCTTGTTTTCTTTTATATAACCCAGCCCGAGGCCACAGAATCTAAAGAATCTTTTCTAAAATCATTTCGTAATATATAAAATAAGCATGAACCATAATACTGATTGTTCCAATAATGGATTAAGACCCAGATGTTTTCTGTGTTTCGCATGACAGAACAGAGTGAGCTAAGCTCCCTTTAGAGTCGAAGTTTTCTGAATCAGCTTGTTTACAGAGTTGTTAAGGCCTCTGGTTTTATTTAGAAAAGTCCCAACAGGCCATTCAAAGCCAGGCCCCAAATCCCCACCTGAACTATGTCAGTTAACATCTCCGTTAATAACCCAAAATGGAGCCAATTGTATACCTCTTTGTTTAAAAAGAGAAATTCCTTAGTCTCATCTATCATACTTTCACTGTCTGTAAAATAAGGATTTATTGAAAAATAACGCTTAAGATTCCTTCCAGATTTAGCATGCTAGAAAAATATAAGACAATTTAGGTCTTTACTGGGGTATTGTGGGTCCCTCTTGCCAAGTGTTGACTGATATAGTAATACTGTTAACTATACTTGTCAAATTCTTCTAAAAGGAAGAAGTTTATGATATTTGTCATTCTGTCAGTCTCCCCAGGGACAATATTATTTGTTAAGTGGTGTCTTCACAATTTGGGGGCAGCTGAATTCCTAGCAGCAGGTAAAATAAAGAAAATGCATTTTTTGATGGAAAAATAACATTCTGTACTCCAATAGAATTCTATTGATGAACAAATAATAGGTTTGCAACCAAAACAAAAATCATACTACACAAAAGTTCTCATGAATTGCCAACAAACTAACAACCTGATTTTTAACTAAGGAGAGGATATAAATGAAGAGTTTCTGGGAGAAATGGAGTTTCTAAGAGAAATGTATTAAGTTTTACCAGAGAAGCTCCAGGTAATCAGCAAAGAAGCAGAGAGATGTTCATGTTAACCAATAAGGAAATGCAATGAGACATATCAAGCACCGAAAAGTGGGCGCGTTTGAAGTTGAACCCAGCGTAGTTGAACTGAGCTAGCATTATACCCCCGCCTCCTTGATTTACTTTTTATTTTGAGACAGAGTCTTGCCAAGTCACTAAGTTGTCCAGGCTGGAAAAGATTTTCAAGGCAATCATAACCGTAGCTGTCAGGAATTTACGATATTAGTAACTATATATTAACAGTGACTGGCAATTTTAAAAATAAAAAGTACATACATTACTCGGCATTCTCATCCTAAATATCTATCCCCCAGAATCATATTCCTATTATCAACTACAAAAGAAAACATGCAAAAATATGTTAATTGCAGAATTTTTTTAGAACTAAGAAAAAATGAAAACAAAGGAAAGCTCAAAGCTCATTTTTTTAAACAATGGTCAAGAAATCATTATCTGTTCATATTTTGGATAATATGAATATCTTAAAAATGAGTAGAGCTATGAAAGTTGACCCAAGTGGTTATTTTTGAAGTGTCTTTGAGGAAAAAAGACACAAAGTAAATGTAATATTTGTAAAAAAAAAAAAATGACACCTCTAAAGGAAAAATGCATAATTTATTCACCTATAAGTATGTGAGTTTGAATATGGTTCTGGACAAAATATATAAAACAGATATTGCATTGTTAATTATTCCTGGTAGGAATTTATTGGGGATCAAGATGAATACATAAGCAACAACAACAAAACTGAAAATAACGCCCATGATGTGACCACGGTAAAGAACTGATGCCATTACATATGTATATAAAAATGCATGCATAAGATATTTATCTGGAGTAAGTAAAACTTAAAGGTTTCAAATAAAATTTACAAGTCATCAGTTGAAAACTAAATGTAATTAAGACTATGTATTGACTTCTGTCTGGCACATAGGCCTGGCACAAGGCATGGATTGAAGCTTTACAAGCAGGGACAACATGGTTTTTGACATTTGCATGAGATGTTAATTCACCAGGTTAGTTCTCACGAGAGATGAAATGAGAAACAAGTCCAGATGGAACTGCAGGGACACCGGAGAGGCCACAGCCCATTTCCAGTAGTGTGATTGAGTAGGTTCTCACAGCCTGAAGGCATAACATGCTGAAGCTGCCATAGGTCTGAAAGTTAGAGTCCACAGCAATTAACTTTTATTGTACAATAAACCATCCAAAATTGTAGCAGCTCAAACCCCCAAGCATCTGTTATTTCCCAGATATCTTTGAGTTGGCGGGATGATTTTTCTAGTCTAAACTGGCCAAATGTCTTGGGTAGCCTTATTCACCTCTGTGTCTGTTGACCAGCTGGAAGACATAAAATTTTCTAAAAAACTTAAATGTTCATCATCACAGACCAACTGTGTAATGATGCATAGATATTGAAAACAATATTATGATTTATACATATTTATAAGACAGAATTTTATTGTGTATTAAAGTGATACATAGACTCTGATCCCTTTTTAACTCTCCCTATATCTATCAAAAAAAAAAACTCAGAGAAAGCTGAAAGATATGAAAAAATTTTTCCCTAAAAATCTTGTACAAATTGATGACAAATGTATGTTATGTGTTCAAATTCACTAGTGATGAGAGGAACATAAATTAAAGATCAAATAGTTTTATAAACTTTAGAAGAACATGTATCAAATGAACTCTGGGTATTTTTTTTGTCTTTCCTATATTTTTTAAAATAAACATGAATCCCTGTTGTGATAACAGGAAGAAGCTATTTCTTTAAGTGTTACATAATCCCAGTAGTTATGACCATGTGACTCTTTAATTTTTTGCTCACTTAAGAACCAAGTCAGGAGCCACCCCACATCCTTAATGATTTTAGACATTCTTGTGTATTTTTAGTCTCATCCACAAAGTTTAATACCTATGTTTTAAATGCTTCAACTTGGGAAGTGTTATCTATTCAACAAATTCATTACTGAGGATCTGAGTGTCACATATGGTACCACATCATGGGTAGGGACCACTTGTCACAGTCCTGTGGCATCTCCTCCATTACACTCAGGCATGAGATGGCTGCTTGATAGACACACAGTAGTTCACTTATCCCATCAGCATCATAAACCTTTTTGAGCACCTGCATGGATGATAATTATACCAGCCACTGAAATGAAGCTTTGAAGAGGTTTTGGGGTTTTTTTTTTTGTTTTGTTTTGTTTTGGGATTTTTGTTTGTTTGTTTGTTTGTTTGGTCCTCATAAAATAGGAAGGAACTCTCCTTGATAGCAAATTCCATGCCAGTTCTGTCCTTTATTACGGGGCTTGTGTGAAGTGACTCATACAACTAAACTTTTCATGAGCCTCACTCCTTTCTCTCAATCTGTAACTTGCGGGGGTGGAAGTTGCATTAAACGGTCTTACGATTCCCGTCAGCTCTAAAGATGAAGCAATTTTGTGTCTACATTTTCCATGTGTACCCGAGAAGAGAAAATCTGTAACAAGCTGGACATTTCAATGAGGGTGGGCAAAATACGTTAAATGTACAGATAGCCTCACATCAGGGCGTATCTTCTTCCCACGGTCTTTACTGTGCCTTCATTTTGGTGATTAGACTCTTTGCTCTGTGAGGACACACCCTGGGCCTGATTCACTCATATTCCTCATACACTATAAGGCCCCGTAGATGACGTCACCAATATCTCCATTTTCTTTTCCTTTTTATATTACTGGTGATTGCACCCAGGGCCTTTACAATGAATTACACATCCACTGCTTGTTTTTTGTTTTTGTTTTTTAAAATCTGATCTCACTAAGTCATTAAATTTCCCAAGCTGGACTGGAGCGTGTGATCCTCCTGCTTCAGTCTCCCAGAGTGGTGGAATACAGGTGTGCACAATCACACCTAGTTGCTCCTTCTGTTCTTTAAGAACAAAAGCGATTGTCTAATGATAACTTCTATAAGTTAACACAATAGTAATTGAGTATCTAAAAAACAAAAGAAAGCCTACATTTGATTTGTTTCATCAAACATATAAGTAAAGAAAACATTCTTTTACAAGTTTGGCATGATTTATTTTTCTTGAATACTGAAAAAAAGCAATACTGTGTTATAAAGGGAAGAGAGTGAAGGAGAAAAAGAGAATGCTGTGGTCTTAGGAATCATTTGGACAGACGAGTGACTGTTTATACACGGAGAGAAAGAATTGAGAGAGGAAAATGGCAGGTGCAGGCACAAGACTCACTAGAGGAGCAAACTGGCGTCATCAGTGCGACAGGAAAACTGGTTTGGCTGGATCGTCAACTGGACTGGAGTGGAAACCACATGAAGGATTGGTAAAGCGTGCTTTTGGGTGTGCCTGGGTGGGTCATGGGGGATACTGTGTCTGTTCCCTGGCCCCTTCTTCTCTGGCACTGTTGTCCTGCTCTGCTTCCTGGCCACCATGAAAGGAGCAGTTTTGCCCCACCATGCCCCTCCTCCATGACGTCCTTGGCTTGGGCTATGGGCGGAATCCTCTGAAATTGTGAGCCAAATTAAATTTCCCCACCTTTTAATTATGGGTGTCAGGTTTTTGTGTTCCAGCAAAGGGAAATGGAACATAACAGAAGGCCATGAGATCCGAATGACAGATACAGCTTCTTTCTGCCAGGTGATATGTTCTAAAAAAAAAAAAAAAAAAACCAAGAAGCTGTAGGTCCAGAGATAAATTGAGAAGGAAGAAAGAGGCTGTGACCTTGAGTGTCTCAGCAAAATGACCAGGTCATTCCAAAGAAAAAAGAGCTCCAGTTGGCACAGGGGCTCAATCTTTGTGGGAGTGATGACAAAAATTGCTCAGCAGCTGTGATGATCTAGCTGTTATCAAACAGCATGAGTGTGCAGTAGATCTAGTCACCTTGGCCTTATGACCTTGCATACAAAACTTGGTGATCTGGAAGTGGTCGTGAACACTGGAGGGAGTAGGCAAGCACATCATTGAAGTGATTTATAGGCAGCCAGTGCTGTGCTGTGAAGGGATGCCAGAGGTCACAAGAGGACATGTCCAAAGCTCCATGTCACGCTGAAGACAAAGAGGCGGTTGTAGGCTCTTGTGGTGAAGAGGACACCTAGTGGAACTTCCCAGAATTTTCAGATCCACCCAGGAAGGTGTTTAGGAGGCAGGGAGCCAGGCAGTTCTTAATTCTTAACCACTCCTCAGATGTTTCAGGCATCATGGACTGGAGACACTTTGTCCATTAGGAGCACTGTAGAATTGTTGATATTGACAGATAGAAACTGTATAAATGGGTTTGAATTATCTCCCAAACTGACCAGCAAGGTGGCTCTATGGAAATATTCCCAGCACTTCACATCTTCACTTCCTTACCAATAAAGTAAGAATAATAGCAATAATTGTATCAAGATGTTATGAAAATTAAATGGAATAATGTAAGTAAAATGCTGAGGTGAGTTCCCAGCACAGGTAAGCTCACAATAGATTATTGGTACTAGCAATCAACATGTATATATGTACCAGAATAATAGAACTAAAAGAATCAAGACGGTAGTATTCATTTGAAATGTGCTGTGAGCAAAAGGACTTAGTTATTTTTTTCTGTTGAAAAAGATTGATTTCTAAATGTCCCCCACAAATTCTTTTTAAGCACAAGTGCATACAATTTTGGGGTTGGAAAACACTAGAGGGCTGGAGGAATAGCACAGCAGTTAGGATGTTTGCCTAGCAAGTACAAGGCCCTGAATTTGACACTCCAGCACCGCATAAACTGGACATGGTGGTGCATGCCTTTAATCCCAGCAGTTGGGAGGCTGAGGCAGGAGAATTGCCATGAGTTTGAGGCCAGCCTGGGCTTCCTAATGAGCTCAGGACCAGCCTGGGCTATAAAATGAAACTCTGTCTCAAAAAAAAAAGAAAAAGAAAAAGAAAAAGAAAAAGAGAAAAGAAAGAAAAAAATAATAATCTCATCTGATTCATTTATTTTTCATGTAACAAAACCAAGGTTCAAAAGTATTAAGTAACTGGCATCAGGTCAAGTGGTACTGACTTGGCAGCGACAATTCTAGAATGGATGTACTGATTTTTAGCAGCAAAGCACTGTCTCCTGTACCTATATGTAATTTGAGCTCATCTTGGTTAATAAAATAATTTAGGGACTGTCATCCCACAAATATTGAGAAAAACAACATATGATAAGGGGCTAATCAGAAAATGGAGAAATTGAAGTAAAGTTTTATGATGCCCAACACACATATTCTTAACTCAGGTTGCTTCTGTATTGATGTGTGAATTGTACTGTATCATTTGGATTGAAATATACTCTGAAAATAACTAGGCTCGATTTTTAACGCAGTTTTTTTTTGAATGGCTATTCTTCTTTTACACATAATATTAATGGAGTTATTGTACCAAAGTTGATTGGAAAGGAGACGATTCCTGGTGAATCATTTCCTTAATCAAAATGTGTAATGCAAAGTTAATGGGAGATGAAAATGATATGATTACTAACAGTATATGTAATAACCAAGTATGTTAAGTAAATACTATTAAATATGTCAGGCAAAGCTAGTATGATGGAAATATTATGCATATGTGATTAAATTTTGTGTACTAGCTTTCTGATATTTCTGTCTTAAAAGGAAATACATATCTATCCCCACATCTACTTCATATGAGAGGTTTTACACACAAGTTTGAATATCTAAAAAAAGACTGATGAGAATCTCTGAAAAATGATGATTAATATAGGAACGTTATTCAAAATGATCAATGATTAGTAAAGATAGTCTCATCTTAATGTTATACTAGAAAGAATTTATACTTTACTAGATATACCAAAGAGAGTCTTTGAGATGACAAGCCCCATGCAGTTGGGTTTTATGATGGATGACTGCATCAGAACTGCACTTACATGAAGATTTTAGAATCTCCTTTCATAGCATTGTGCCGTAGCAGAAGTTGAAGGCCAAATCTTTTTTGCGTGTGATAAGGAGGACCAACAATGCGCAGTCCATATGAGGCCTCTGAGGGACAGTTGTGGCTGTTGTGCCACTGAGCTTTTATGAAATGATTTTTTAAAGCCCCATGTACATAACTGTGGCCCCTTAGGAAGGGCCACCCACAGTGCTGTTGCTCTAGTCCAGCAGGTGCTCCAGTCATATAATCCAAAGTAAAGAAATCCAGCAGTGTTGCCTGGTCCCCTGAGGACTAAGTTGGCTTCTGTTACATTGTTCCATCCGGTAACTCTACTATAATGTATTAAGAGGTGAGCCCTCAGATGATAGCCAAAATAAAGAAGAAAACTAGATGCCCCAGATTTAAGGACATGGAGTTTTAAAGTGAGAAAGGGCAAGTGCTTGAAAGCTGACTTCAGTCTTTCGAACGAGAAGTATGTAAGAGTCACCTTTATTCAAGAAATCTTGGCTGGCCCTGCACAGGCATCACGCGTCCCTAACCATGCCTGCTCGTTCATCCCACTGGTTTTCTCTGATAGCATCTGTGTCTGCATGTGCCCTCTGGAACAGTCTCCTGATATGTGATCCAGCTGTGGCTTCCCACCCAATTGTCCAGGCTCCAACATTCTAATTTCCCCACACGACCTGGCTCTACCCCACCCAGGCCTAGGAATGGCTAGGAGAAGCACTAATCTGCCTGTGGACAGTTACACTTGCCCACGTCTGTGGCACAACACGTGGGAAACCCTCCAATTGCATGACCTTAGAATTAGGAATTTGTGCCAAAAGGGCTTTCAGTGTATCAGTTTGTGTTTTATCAGACCCTAGTTTTAACTGAGGCTAAGGATACGTACAGTATTTCAGGAGCCCACATGCTCCCTGTTTCCAGTCGTCACCAGTACCACAGACACTGATAGATCTGCCCTGGGTAACTCATCCAATCTCTTGATACTATAGACTTGAATTTCGCGAGGTCTCCTCACTGACCTTCTAGATTTTCCTCCATGTAATCACTTCCTACATTACTCAGAAATGTATCAGTTGTAGTTGCAAACTATTTCCCATTAAAGTCATGAACTTTGGCTATGTAATTTTCAACCTTTAGCAAATCACCTGAAAAGTTCTTTTTTAAGCGATTACTTTTTTTTAAAGAAATGCTAATGGCCAAGCCCATCTGAGACCATTTATATCAGAATCTCTGAGAACGAAACCTGATATTTGTATATACTCAAACCCAGACTCCTCTTTGGAAGAGTTGCTTAACCTCTTTTTTCTCAGTTTCTTCACCTGTACTATGAAGGTAACAACGTTCTCACATGCTTCTCATGGGAACTAGATTAATAAATATATGCAAAACACTTAAAACACACCTACCGCTACCATTGACACTTAATAAATGTTATTTATTATTCTTACCTCATGGGGTTATAATGAGAACAAAATATAAGTTCTCAATACATATTAAATGGATTAATAAAAGAAATCTGAAAAAAACCTAATACGCTATTGTAATGTGAAATATTTGTAATATGTTGTCTTGTGTATAGCATATAATGATACATGTGCTTGAATATTTTTATCAAGATTTACTTCTTGCTTTAATTAGTAATGTACTCTTAATCACTGCAAGCTTACTACTTGATTTTCTCATAGTTTAAAAATACAGATTTAACAATATTTTTTTAAAAACATGTAGTGCAAACTCTTTGGGAAAACTGAGCTCAAAAGAGTTGAAATGACAAATCCATAGGAAAAAAAGTGATTAAAAAAAAAACAGGGCTTGAAGCCAGACATGACACAGACCAAAGTTCTTCCAAATCCACCATCTGTAGCTTTTTCTGTATCCTTAATATTTGCATCATCCCTAAGACACACTATTTTAAAAATCCTGTTTGTGTTAAAAGAAGATTTAACAAAGAGACAACTTCAAAAGGAGTTAGCAATTGAGGCTCCCTGCTGAGCGCCCCCCCCAAGTTACGTAACAGCAGCAGCTGCGCCTGCTTTGGTTGGCTCTTTCGTATGGTTGAAGGCAGGAGCGTTGGTGAGGCCAGAACTCTTCATGGTGCTGGGTTTTAGACTCACAAGAAAGCAAACCATCAAGGGGACACGCTGATGTATCCATGAACTGCAGCTAAGCCATCTAGGGTCTTCTTAAAATAAAACTCTGCTGGGTTTTCTCAGTACAGCAGTTTCTAAAAGTTGACGCAGCAACATTGCTTCTCACCAGGTTCTATTTTTAAATCCCAGTAAAAAAAATTTTTTTTTCTTTAACTTCAAGATTGAGCCTCTGAGCCATCTTTGGTGAGTCTTGCCATCTTCCTAGAAAGATTGCTTGTTACGTACCATCAACTCTTCAGATTAGAAAGATGGGGAGAGGGAGGATGGACGGAAGGAGAAAGGAACAAAAAACACCATCTAATATTATTTATTGAGTGTTATTAAGTATATCAAGCACTTTCAAAGCACTTTACCAGTATTAAATAAAACTTTTTCCTAACAACTCAAGAAGACAGGTTCTATTATTCTTAAATAAGAAAAAAATGACGCTAGAGATGTTAATCTGCTCAACTCCACACAGACAGGATATGGCAGAACTACTTTTGAACCAACCATCTGATCTTAGGGGTTGACCTCTTAATTATTCTATGTCTCCAAATTTAATATGTATCCTAAAAGGTACTAAAGGATTGCTGACTTCTCATTTTTTCCTTTTTTTTTATTTAATCAATTTTGCATTATGTCTGCCCAACTTTCAATCAAATGGATAGGAGCTTGGCTGAAAGGTAAGAGCTTGGGTGAAAGACAGTCCAACTTCTGATGTCACAAAATCCTTAGTGCTAATTCTGCTCCGTCGTAGGAATTGCTATTTATTTACATAAAACCAAGGAAAATGTAAACAACATCTTGGTATTATTGTGAGAGTTAAATATAAAATATACAAAATCTTAATTCAGCACATAACAAAACATTTCCCCAATGTAAATTTACTACAGCCCAAGTGTCTACTGAATCATTTCCATTTTATTATCATTACATAATGCTGGGTATGGCCTTATTGAAAAAACATGTGCTTGTTCCTACAAGTGCTATTGTTCTTCTTGTCTTATGATACATGTGTGCCCAGGTGTGTCCATTCTATGTTGGGATCCACATGCAAAGAGAGGTAAACTAATATCATTAAAACGCTCCTAACCAACTGCATCTTCCAAATACAAACTCCTCCCACCCTGGGGTGCTAGAATCTGGCTCTTTCTCTCCCTTTGCTCCCAGACAAATCTCACCAGCAGTGTTCCTGAATGCCACACAGTTGAAGGACTCTGCACAGGCCCCAGGAATCCCGACTCATGGCTTTCACACTACTTATCCTAGTGCAGAGTCCTCCCACCCCTACAAGTGGTGTCCAAAAGCCCAGACCAGCAGAGGTTGCCTTGTGTGCAAAGGAGTGGCACAGCAGTGAGGCACATAGGACCCCGGAAAAACACTGATCAATACCCAAGTGAGTCTCCAAATGGCACCGCCATTCTGAAGAGACCTGGCAGAGAAAATTTCTAGCTATCAAGCCAGAAGGACCAAAGCTAGGAAAACAGGGAGAGGTTTTTGATCTAAGACTGTACATATATCCTTGCCTGGATTCTCAGGCCTTTTTATATGGCGTGGGTGAGGTCAGGGAAGAAGTTGCTGCTGCTTGTGGTGATGTCCAGTCGCCACTCAGGACTGGTTTGGGGTAGTCCTGGCAGGCAGTGGAGTGATCTATTGACTTAGCTGGTGACCTCTAAACTTGAACACAGAGCTGAGGTGTAGGTCAACAGTATATATAGAACGACCTTTGGCTTTCAGCCTGGAAAAGGCTGCATTTCTGTTTTTGTTCAGCCCTGCGATTGTTCTGAAGCCTTTTCATATGCTGTTCATCTATTCCTGTCTTATTGACTGACTGCTTTCATATTTGACCTAAGAGCTGAGTAAAAGCAAAACTCCTCTGGCCTTGTGCAGGGTTCTATTGCTATGATAAGAAGAAAAATAACAGTAATGAATATTACTGTATACCAAGCACTACTCTACAATGCCTTGAAATACATTATTTTCCACGTTTCTTATTCAGTCGTGGCTTGGGAGACATCAGGAACTATGCTCAGACTTAAAGAGCACCTTGATGCCCAGTTCTTGCTTCTCTCAGACAAGAGCAGAACTGCGCTGTGATAATGAAAGCCGGAAGTCGCCTCTTCTCTACCCAAAGATGGAAAGAGCACAGAAATACAGTCAGCCGACCTAAATTTGACTCTGTGTTCTAGCACTTTCTGGGTAGGCAAAGTACTTTTCTTCTCTTAGAATCCAGTCCCTCAGCTGGAAGTGAGGAGACTAATATCCACTTTTGTGGAATTGTTCGTGACAATTAAAGGACAACCCAAGAGCAAATTCAGAGTTATAATCACTCATAGAATTCAGATGTATACTAAGTAACTGATAACAAAGCCGTCTGCTATAAGGTTAATTGGACAATTGTGACCCAGCCTGCTACAAAATTTCCATCAGAACCTTTGTTTATCATTATTAAAAAGAGGAAAAGGAAAGGCTAGTATTCCAAAGGCAGGCTTTGTAGCAGCTCAGAAAAAGGTTTCACTTTTTCTGCTGTAGCTGTGGTTTCAAACATTTGTCTTAGTGTGTCTGTATCGCACACATACATATTAACAAAACAGGAAAAAGAATATTTCATACAGTTAAAAATGCTGAAGACTCCAAATAGCTTTTATGTGAATTACATGTATGTGTGTTTACTGTATTAGAAAAAAACAAGAAAATTTCATTGTTATTGAAAAATAGCAATGACAAATTTGTAAGTTAACATCAAATTTTTGTTTTTTAAAAAATCCTTTTTCAAAAAGATTTTTCAGTGAGGTCTTTAGAGTGTAACTCAGCGGTGAGAGCACTTGCCTAGCATGCATGAGGCATTGGGTTCAATCCCCCAGAACCATATAAAATTAGCAGAGCATGGTGGTGCAGGCCTTTAATCCCAGCACTCTCTCAGGAGGCTGAGGCAAGAGGATTGCCCTGAGTTTGAGGCCTGCCTGGGCTACACAGTGAGTTCAGGATGAGCTGAACTACAGAACAAGACCTTGTCTCAAAAAAAAAATATGTGGATCAGTGAGAATCCTTGCGTTGTTTTACATTTTTTGGAATCTGTCTCCTATGTAATCTGTCACTGTGGAGTTTTTCAGTTGAAATAGAAAAAAAATCATCTTTACACAAATTTACAGTTGAGAAGGAAGAGAATTTTTAAAAGTCTTTTCATATAATTATGAATATTCTTTGGTACTACATCAAAACAAAATGCATATTGCTGCCTAAATTTTAATAGCAAAATGAAATCTAAAACCGTATTAATGAACTTCGTGTACTTTTTTATGTCAGAATATATTATTTTGCCTTACTCTTTGAGTGGATCTTAAATTCATGCATGACTTTGGTAATATGCTAGACATTTGATAATTTGGAAAATACTGAAATACTAATATCTTCCATTGTTGCCATACTTCATTACATAATATTTTGAAACACTTTGTTAATATCACCACAGATCTCATCTGCAACAAATTAGCAAGTGCACAATAACAGATACAAACTTTCAACATTCTAATTTTTATTGAAAGCTTGAATTTTCACTTTGAAATGAGTGATTTTTTAAATTTATTTTTGGGGGGAAAATGTCAGATTCTGGTGTAAGCAGAACTCATATGCCAGCCATCCTCTCAAGTACAATTTTTTTTTCTGCAAGTGGTCAGTTCCTCAGTTAATAGTCTGATGTCATCTTCCCTAGTTGTGCTAAGGGGCCAGGAGTTTGCACCCACACACAAGGTCAGATGTGGGACAGGCAGCCTCTTAGTATTATTATAAAAAGTTACTCCACCAGTGAAAGCTGCAAAAGATTCTCGGAAACGAGCAGCGCTTTGCAGACAATATTTATATGCTGTAATTGTTCCTTGAGTGTTAGGTGGACTTTTTATTCTGATCCTTTTCAAGATTTGCCAAGTTTTCTCCATAAAAGCTGTCAATGTCAGGGACATTTTGGCAGATACAGATGTGTATTAACATGAAAAAGTAAATACAGCATGTTGTTGAGTAAAAGATTAGGTTAGTGTTTGTTCTACAATCATAAATACATAGCACAAAAAATACATCACATACATGAGAGTATATGTATGTATACCTTTATATGTACGTATATGTATGTAAGCAGTATAGTTTGAGAATACATATATATCTATTTGCTGGTAATGGTGACAAGAAACAGCTAGAAAAAATAATGAAAATAGTATTTTTGTCATAAGGCAGTTTTTTCATTAAAAACTTTTATTGGGCACCTGGTATGTGATAGGTACACCTCTATACTGAAAAAAAAAAAATATCATGTTTCTTACAAGAAGATGGTACTACTTTTATTACTGTCAAAAGCTCTTTCCATTTGGAGTCTAGGTATTAGCCAAGCTGTTCCTTATTACTACCTTGCCATCTCTCCTTAAAACCTCCAAATTCGCCCACCCAGGACCATTTTATAAGCGTGCTAGAGTGTTTCAAAGGTTTTTTTTCTCAAAGCCTATATTTACTTCCAAAGACGCGTTTGCAGTGAGTGAGTGTCAGCCATTCTCCTTTGGCTCTGTAACATGCCATTAAATTATTAGTCACTTTGGGGCATTAATCAGACATTGCAAGAAGCTTCTTCCAAGGAGCTTTTGCAGAAATCTCAAGTTAATATCGGACATATGCTCTTCATCACTACAATTCTTATGATTTATATTATTCAAGAGTTTTCTTATAATGGTCCTTCTGAAATTTTGTGAAAATCTCCATATGGAAAACAAGAATTTGGATTTTGATTCCTAAACAGGGAAAAAAGAAAACAGCAAAGACTCTGGAGTCTTGAAGGGAGGGGGAGACTGCCAATAATCGGCCATCCTCAGTGTGAGTCTGTGGCCTGTCGAGGTAACTCTGAGGTGCACTTACCAGAGGCTGAATAGCCTTCAATATTTTCATGTAACAAGTAATCATTTTTAAATATTAATAGAAAAGTGTCTCCTAAGAAACAGAAATCCTCAAACAAACTTTGAGTGAGAGGAACACAGCAGTCAGCAATTCCTTGTTTCATCTGACCTTACTCAAGAATCCCTTGTTGTAAAGCTGTGTCCTCTGAGAAGTTAAAAACAAGTAAAATGCACTGGAAGCAACTGGTTTTTTTTTTTTTTTTTGGTTTTTTTAAGCAGCATTTAAACATCATTTCAATTCTTTTAAAAACATGTTAGTCTGATGATATTTCAAATGTACTTAAGTAAATATAGTCCTGACTTATGTAGATTTGCATAAAGAATTTCTGTTGCTGGTGTCCAAAAGACCACAATAAGTCTTTCAGCTGCTGTAGAGCATTAAACAATTTCTCATTGTATTTTTTGAAACAGACTCACTTTGTTTTGTCAGATGGCAAAAAGCAACAACAAGAAAAGTTTAGATATTGCTTTGGACGACACAAAAAAACACGTATGCCTCACTAAGGTCATTTTTTCTGTTAGAGTTCTCTCTCTCAAGCTTCCACACTATGAAGTTAAGTGAATTCTTAAGATATGTCTATTGTAGGCCCATATATATTGCAAATTTGATTTCTGACCACAACAAATATAGGTGGATTTATCACCTGTAGTATGTAGCATTTAAAAATTAATCTTTTGATATGCAAAGTGATGAAATAAGCATATGATTATACAGTTGGTGTGTGGTCAGCTGTCTCTGTTCACTACTGCCTTTACAGGCTCCTGGCTGTCACGCACTGTCCCCTCTTCCAGGACTCCCAGCTGCTGCCCTGACCTCCAGCTTTCCTTCCACCAGCCATTTACTACCTGTCATATCAGACAGATTGGGCTTCCTAAAGCACCAATCTGATAATGCCACCCTTCCGCTTAAAATCTTCAATGACCCCACATTGCCCTTAAAACCAAGAACAAACTCCTGTGATGTTCAAATCCTTACCTTTCTCTCAGGCCTCTCTCCTTCTCTCCACCTGTACATCCTCCTCTTGGATGCCTGGGGGGCCCCTACCAACACTCACCTTTGGCTCTTCCTTCTGTGTGGCTATTCCACGCGCCTATCCTACACACCCCTGAGCGGCTTCTGCTCATCATTCACACCCAGTGCCCCCTCACCAAAGCCTCCCCTGGTCTTGACCCCAGGCAAAGTTCTGCTGCGTCCTTCACACCCCAATCCTCTGTCATTGGGCAGTTCACACTTTCATAATGGCTCTTCTAGTGTCCTTTCTTCTCCAGTAGGCTTACTATGTTAGCTTGTGTGCTTTAGAGCTCCAGAATTAACACGTTCATAGTAGGTAATCAAAAGTAATTTTTAAGTCAATCAGTGATATAGCTCCTGACCTCCAGGAACTCACAGTGCAATGGTAAAATATACCAAAAATGTAGTAAAATCTCATTACTGTCTTATATATGAAACCTTGAGCTCTTTTGGTGGGGGAGTGTGGGGGCAGACAGGATTTTACTCTGTAGCCCAGGCTGGCCTCAACTCACAGCAATCCTCCTATCTCAGCTTCCTGAGTGTTAGGATTACAGGCGTGTGCCACAATGCCCAGCTTATGTGACTCTGGAGAATCCAATTCAGGACCTTGAGCTTGCTAAGCAAATGCTTCAGCCACTGAGCTATTCCTCCAGCTACCTTAAGGATCTTTTATGAAAAAAAATCCAAGCATTTTCCATTTGTAGAATTTAGTAATACATTCTTAATATAAAATATAAAATTTATAAAATATTTAAAGTATTAGAATAAAAAACATATCCACACTTGTGCCGAGAGAAAATAAAGTTGTCATATTCAAGAAGCTCTCCAATATCCCTCTTCTGATTATGAAATAAAGGAGGACTTTTGGTTTGTTTTATGAAGATTATGTTTTCTTATCAACTGATTAAGTCATATAGGATTACCCATAAAATCAACAGAGTATCAAAACATAATGCATATTTGAACATTACTTTTTTTTTTTACTAACATATGTCATTTTTTCAAGGTATCGCAAGTAATTCACTATTATTTTTTGTGATGGCAATGACACATTGATTGAATCTAATGTCCCTAATTATGAGAAGAGGTTATCACATATCAACATGAAAGATGTTTTGTTCCACACTGAGGCAACTTTGCCTAAGCAAATTTATCAGGTATTTGAATGTCTGACTTTGTGATACATCCTATCTTGCACTTTCTCAGACTAATCTTGTCTTTATAACACAAATACACAATTTCTAAACATTAACTCCTTCCTGTTTGATCTAGAGACTCACAGAATATTTGAACTCATTTACTAGCAAAGTGTTCTATGAATTATAGAAACTTTTCATTTCTTTATGAGATACTATACTTCTTATACATCTTACATCAGACAAGGTCTTAGTTAATGTTTGTGTCAAAAGAGTACACATGGCTTGGATTTAGTTAAGTGTCCTCCAGACTACCTTGTTTTTATACTAACAGATTATCACGTGTTCAGTAGATAATTGTTTTTGGACCCACATCTTTCTTGTCCCCACACACTCTATGGCTTGGAAAAAAGTCCCTCAGTGAATAGGACTCAAAACCCTAATTCATACAGAAGATGAATAGGAAGCCCAGGCAAGCCCGTGATCTGTGTATGCCATGTCTTTTCTATAACATGGTCATCATGAATTCATAAGCAATTGGAAAAAATGGTGTAAACAAATTAGCCATAAAAAGACTGGTGGAGAAATCAGAACTGAGGTGTTGAGTCATGATGCCTACAGTTCTTAAGGCCATGGTGGGGAAAATTCAGAGGTGGGAGGAGTCAGTTACACCTTTAGAAAATGTTTCACTCTCAGAAACAGAAGAGATCTGTTCTCAACTGTGATGACTAGGTAGAGATCCACAGAAGATCTGAAAAATAATAATGCCCAAAAGTCATTTAAGCCATGATAGAAATATGATTTGTACATATGAATCCATCAGCCACATAGACACAGCTTATGGATAAACAACTTCAACTTTCTATAAGAGTCTGATGCTCTTGTCAGAAACAAAATTTCACTGATAACTTTGTCTTGAGCATGTCTCAACATGTCAAAAATGTACTGGTTTAGAAAAGGTAGGGAAAAAACACGGAAGCAGCTATTTTTTTCTTTCTTTCTATTAAAATAAAAAGATTGCAGTTTTACTTAACAAGGTCATAAATGCATGATGTGTGATGTATAGATCAGTCATTAAAAAGGTCAACAGCAGGTGTGGGACACCAGGTGCACCTACATCCAGTGAAAAGGAAAGGATTCACTGGAGAAGCCAATAATAATAAGTGCACCTGGCCTTGAGAGTGATGTCACATGCCTTGTCCCCCATCATACAGGGCCAATGCATATAAGAATAGAAATACTTTCTATAATGGTGTTGAAGAAAAAAACACCAATCAAGAAATTTTACTGTTAAATAGACTATTACTTGATATTTTTCTCAAGCTATGAAAAAAAAACAGAATATGCAGCTTGCCCTTTTCTAAATTCTTGGTGTATGGAGGGAGAGGGTCCTACGATCATCCTCGTTTGTCATTTGAGGACCCAAAGCATCAAGTCATTCTCTCAGATTCCTTGTTCCCCTACACCAACCATGACTCCAGCCCTGTTGTGTGCATGAGAGCAACTCTAAACCCTACACCGGGGAAAGCCTGTTAGTTTCATCTTGCTTTGGAAATATCACCAAGACTATATAATGCCAACATATGAGCAGATTAAAATACATAAATTTTCAATTAGTGCCATCAGTAAACAGCGAACAATTTTTATATATCAGCCATCACATGCCTTATCTCTACATTTATAGCTTCTAAGGCACATCTAGAGGAAATGGGAAAGTGATTTTTTTATAGAGAAAGTAACCTTCTAAACAAAATTGGGCACATTCAAGATGGTATGAAAAACTGGGCTCAAGATTTTCTGTAAAAAAGAAATATTTTTGTCTTGTTGGCTTTGCCTTTGAATGTGGTTTTGTTCGATTTTGAGGGTGAGGGAGTGTCAAGAGTTTCCTTCTTGTCCTCAGAATAATGCAGAACATTGCTGAATCTGACATAATTAAAATTTCAAGAGTAACTTTGTTTTCTATCTACTCGATCTTAGTATGCGAGTCACATGCCATTCCTTGAAGCAATGGGGACCACTCTAAGATGCCCCCTACTCATCCTAGCCTTGTCCTGTTGCTTGCTGTTTTATTGCATGTATCTACCAGAGGGAAATACTTATTAGGTAGCCCAGAGTGAAATGAAGGTGTTTGCTCATTTGTTGTATGTGCAGGAAACACTGATGATCAAAGGATATAAAATTGAGAACATGATCATATTAACACAAAATTCCAATTACACTATGAATTTGTCTCAAAAAGTTGTTTGATCATTTACTTTTGACTAAGAACTACAAAACGCCCAGTTATTTGATCAGAAATTCATTTCCCTATTTCTAGTGATAGAACCATCACTTACACTTAATGCTAGAAATTCAGTTCTCAGAGTTTATAGAAACATTGGATTTGGTTTTCTGGATTATTAAATTAAATAAAACAAATTTTCAAGGAAAGAAAGATATATCATTGCAGATAGAAGGGTAGATAAGAAAAAAGTAATACTGTATAACAGTTAAGTGGTAGAATCTAAGTGGTAAGTATACAAAATCTCGCTGCAATTCTTAATTTTACAATTCTTTTAATTTTACAATTTCTTTGAAACTTTTCATGATAAAGGAATGGAAAATATATATAGAAAGGTACAAACCAAAAATTGCATTTGTATATTTAAGAAAATGTTGCAAAATTACATGAGACAGTGATTTTAATGGATAATTATATTAGAGGATTCTTATTTTTAGAGAACTTGAAAAAATATTCAAAGAAAAAATTTCAAGAACCTATATAAACCCTTGAGATTATTTTAAGAACTACCCTAAAGATAGAAAAAAACAGCATTAGGAGGAACCTCCAGGAGGAGAAATAAAAAATACAGTATACATCTTTGCCATTTCATTGCCCAACTAGTAAGTAAATCAGTTTTCCTGGTTAAATTTCTTCTTAATTTTTAAAAAAATTACTAAGTATCTAAGTTTATGCATATATAATACTTTAAAATTTAATTTAAATTGCCACACATATTTGTTGTCTGTGTAGTTTCTTCTCACCTAACAGTGTACCTTTAGAACTGCATTTATTGTCCATGTGTTCTGTTTGCACATCCCAGATCCAACACACAAAAAAAGTGAACCCTGTGTCTACCCTGTTTTACTGTATGTAACATGATCACACGTAGGGGGAATGGCAATCCTGTGAGTGTCTCCCAAAAAGAAAAATGAAAATGTCTTTTTTAAATGCCAGATTTAACAAGCTTCTCTGTAACTTGATTCTCTGTAACAGTGACATGGGTCCTTCAGAAAATTGATCCCTCTCTCTCACCACAAGAAAACCAGAAATAGAACAATTAAGTATTTTTTAACAGACTAAACAGTAATTTTTTGTTTAAGAGGTTTGTCCAGGATTAAAGCCAAAAAACAGGGAAAGCCAAGCTCTCGTCCAGGTCTGCTTGGGAAACAACCTTCTCCACCCCTCGCGGTGGTCTCCTTTTTCTGTTTTTTTTATTTTATTATTTTATTTATTTTATTATATTTTATTTATTTTTGGCTTCAGTGGCAGTGGTGCTCATGGCAGGGCTGGTACTGTGCATCTTTAAGATAAAGGGCTGGTGGGAGAGAAAAAAGAGAGAGAGTCAAAATGACGTAAAAAACTGAGAAGGGAGAGTCAATAGGTAAGGGGAGTGTTAAATAATTTTCTTAAATTCCCTGCACTATCCCACCACCCTTGCTATCAGGGACACAAACTGGAATGTCACACAGATCATCACATTGGAAAACAAAGAAACAAAAAAAGCAAAAATGTTATTCCCAGAAACACCATAACGGAAAGGTGAAACCCTAACCCAGTTGTTACTGGCTATTTTTTCTTGTAAAGTGGTTTTTAGTTGAATCTTTTCAATAGTAATTTTATGGTTCTCTTACACAATCATATTTTGTTTTCTTTTGTTAATTATGAAAGAAATTCATTCTTGTTTCAAAATTTCTCCCATATATCAAGAAAAAGGCAAGAATCGTTTATAATTTCTTCTCCCAAAGAAAAATATTTTCAGTATTTGACATATATTCTTTGAGTTTTTGTAGATATAGAACATAATTATAAACTTTTTTTAAAAACAGTTTTTATCCAAATAGATCTATGTTCTTACTCTATTGGTGCATGATTTTTTTTCCTGTATTCTTCGTGCTTTCACTTTTTAAAAGTTAGTTTTTTCTGGGATTGGCAATGTAGCGCAGTGGTTAAGAGTGCTTGCTTAGGGAGTGCAAGCCCTGGGTTTGATTCCCCAGCATCATATAGATTGGGCATGGTGGCACATGACACAGCTGTAGAAAATAAATGAATAAATAAAAAATAAAGGCCTGTACCACTGGGCCTATCTCAATTATTTTAAAGTCAATTTGATTAAAAATTAAGCATTTTTTTTAAAATTGGTTTCCTCTTCTTAAAGTATAAACATGCTAATCATTCTCTCAACCTTTACATACGATACAGGAAGAACTCAACTTCTTAGTATCCCTTACCCTGTCCTTCCTGAGGGGAAGGAAGATAAGTCCTTTCTCACTCCATTATCTATGCGCTCAATGATTTTACCTGGCCTCCATCGTCATCACTTTCTCTTTCCAGTCATTGATGATTCTCAGTGCTAAATGCAATGACAGTTCACCCATGCTCTGGGTGCTTAGTCTCTCATCGGCATTTGACACAACCCAGAAGTCTTTTTCCTTTGACTACATTCCACCCGTTCTCCTGAGCCTTTGACCTTTCCTCTCTCATCTTTTACTGAGTTCTTTTTCATTTACTCATTCTTTAAATGTGCCTATTTCCAGTAGTCTGGCCTTCATCCTCATCTCTAGTGTCTGCTTTTCTTTAATAAGATCATTCAATTGCATAATTTTAATTATTCCCAGAAATTCAAATGCCCTGGGTCTCACCTCTCTTCTTAGATGTGGATGCATACATCCAAGCGTCTACTGGATTTTTTCTGCTTGGATGCACTGTTTAAAGACATCAAAGCTCACCAAGTGCTTCATCAGTATATCCGGTCTTCTATTCCACACTCCCAACCTTCTCACTGATACTCTATTCAATTTATTGTAATGAAAGAGTTCAAGAGAATTTGGTAATTCATCCAGATTGGGAATCCTCTAGGAGGAAAGAGAAAGTAAGGACCTGTTCGTGACAATAGTCTATTATTTCCCTTGTTTTTTTGAGACAGGGTCTCTTTCTATAGATAGTTGATTATTTCAAGTTTAACAGTGAAGAAAAAAGAAAGATAGTAAAGTCATCAGAGAAAAACAGAAGAGAAGAAATTCCCTCTCAGCACTTAAGTGAAACCTTATGCCATTTTTTAGACTATGGGAAGGAAGGTGGTAAGAGCATAAAGTGAGAAAAATGAAAGGGTGGAATTGAATCCTGCCAACCGTGAAGACTACAGTAGGGAAGTACTTCCTTCTTGCAACTCTATTATACATTCATCATGTCACACTTGCTTTAAAACATTCATATCTATGGTATATGCTCATTACAGTAGTGAGACCATAATAGTATTTTTAAGTATTTACATGGCATCTGCAGTGAATCAAAAATTGTAACTTTGAGCTAATTTGTGGGATTAGCTATGAAGTAGGTTTTTTCCCTTTCAATATTTCTTTTATACATATTTCCTTCCTAATAAGTATAAAGAATCCTTTGAATTCAATTTATGTGAAGTGAATATCTTTCTATCAAACCTTTACCTTTTTAATAAACTGAAATTCTGAAAATAATAGGGTGCTTCATTTTGTTAGGACTTCGTGCCATCGGATGTTGATGTCATAGTTAGTAACTTCTTAAATTTTCCAATGTAATACTTTCTACATCTGTAGCAGTGATCGTATTTTACTATAGGACTTCCAAGTGTAATGAATTATTTAGTTCAAGTGGATAAGTCCACTTTTCTATTCTATCTTTGAAGAGAAAGGAGAGAAGAGGCCAGAAACAGGAGGCACAGGGGTGAGAATTCGTAGGAAGCAAAGGTTACTAGATAGGTTGGATGTTTTAAAAAAAAACTACAGATGTAAATGGAGAGTATTTGAAACGTTAGCAGCACTGCCAAAATGCTAGATCATGTCCTTTCAGATGGATTGGTAGGCCTCGGAAGGGTGACCATTTAAAGGTGGATAGCTTAAACAGCCACCTGAGCTGAAAGATTTTTACGGAGAGGAAGAGAGTGTCGGCTAATGAAACAATTTTTCTTTTTCTCTTGCCTCATTTCTCCTTCCTTAAAGTCCTGACCATTTTTCCTCCCTGGCACAAATGCCTCCTCCTCACGGGCACTCAGTGAGCAGCCGTAAGCCGGCAGCAGGCTAAGGCCAGGGTGCAGAGAGGCCTCAGCTCAGCGCCTCAGTTAAGATCCTCACAGCTCCTCCGTCTTGCCAGGGAGGTGGGAGGAGCCCAGGAAGTGCTTAGCCTCTGGCTTCCCCTCCCACAGAAGCCCTGCCCCCTCACCCTTGGACAGTGCAGAGAGGAGCTTTCTTCCTTCTTCTAGTTCGGTCCTTTGGCTAATATGAAAGGCCACGCAGAAGCTCTGGACTTGCTTTTTTGTGCTTAACAAAAGTGCATAGATAGAAGACAGGGCTTCCCGGCTGGGAGGAGGGAGGACAGCTGAAGATCCCTGCCTGGACTGGCTGATCTAAGCAGTCCAAGTGGGCAGCTGAGTGCTTGAAAGAGGATTATGCTCGCACTAAAAATAAGCAGTAAGTGAGTGACCGTATGGCTTAGAAAAGGATTATTCCCCCGGGGTTATGGGGTAAACTAGAACGTATCGCTTAAGTCTAGAGTAAAACTGTAAGACTTCTGACTCTGCGTGGGGCTGTATGCTGTTTGGAGGCTAGGGGCTTAAGTACAAAATCAGAGTTCTAAATGCCTCCTCCCACTCTTACCAAATGCCAACTTCCATTTAGAGAAGTTGGGGACCTTATCTCCCACCCTGACCCACTCTCTTCCCAGGAAAATGTACTGGAAAATCAGATAAAGAGTTGGGATTAGATCAGAGAGGTGGAACTTGATGTTGGCAGAAATTGCAGCTTTGAATTATGTTCTGTGAGTGCTGATGTTGTTATGTCTGTTAGCAAGAATTGTAAAGAAAGTCTGGGGCCGGGGTTAAAGAGCTTTTTTGACAAGGAGGCTGAGTAGTCCATATTCAAGGAACTGAATACACAAAACTGTACAGTAAATAGTAGATTTTTTTAACTTACATGGGAACAGCAGTTAGAAAGCATAAAAGTGCATGAACAAATTCATTAAGAAAAGACATTTTTGTTTCAATGACTTTCGTGCTATCCAAAAATGTCACTGTGTTTACAAAGTCAAGACAGTGATTCAGGAATGCTTCAATTATTGCTGTACATTATTAATACAATGTTGCCGGGCAAGATCTGTGGTTCTCAGGTCAGCAAGTTCTGGCAATGAAACCACTGCTGCTGGTGCAAAGAATTCTGGGATGTCTGACAGTGAAATGGATGGAAGGACTCACATTCCATCTCTACTTAATGTCCTTTTGTCCAGAAATCGAGTCATGCAAATGAGCTACTTGGTACGTATACGGATCAATATCTGGAAAGTCATTGCTAACTGTTTTGCATTAGAGGGTCTCTGGACAGTATCTTATGGCAACCAGTGGACTAAAAGGAAACAAAAGCGAAGGCGTAGGAAGGAAGTCAGATTGACTGAAACCAGCCTTGTTCTTTTTGTTTTCCATCAATCCTGAAATGGAACCTCAAATGAGGACAACAATTATAAGAGAGAGAAATATTGCAGCCCTCTGTTCTGTCCTAAGTGGCTAAGCTCATTAATGTATGAATGAGAGCTTAGATTTATTTATGCATCCTGGTACTTGAATACTCAGAGATCTCTTTATTATAGTAAAAAGTACAAATGTAGGATGTATGTCTAAGGGGAGAGAAAATATGTAAATTCAGTTTTTGAGATGTTATGAAAGGGAAAAATAGATAAGAATTGTATCCCACCACATAAAGATTAATATCGGGGTGACTGAAGAATGTGTTTCTCTCCCTAGTGAAATGGAGATGATAATATGACACAGGAGATTCAAATATAAGAATACCTTATTTCCTTTAATTCTGCTAAAGTGATTAATATATAAATCAAGGATTTATTTTTTTAACTCAGATTATAGTTAACTATGTAGTGATTTCTATTCTCCGCTTGTTACTATCAAGGAGTGACATGACATTTCTGGTATCTCCATCAGCTGTTGCATTGTGTGAAAAAAACAGGACTCGCACACATTGTTGCACTCTGTAGCACAATTGTAAAATCCTTGCTTGTCAAGATTTGTGAGCTTTTCCAATTTATAAATTTTACAATAGGGGCAATAGATGAGGGGTGGTTATTGGGACCAATAATAATAATAATAAATAATGATAACATAATGTGCATTTGAAAAGATAATTCATATTCTCTCAATTTTTAACTACCTAATTTTGAAATGTATCCTTTAAAAATTATTTGAGTTGTTTTTTAATGTTGGTACTCATTTATTTGTAAGTAATGTTGAAAGTCTGAAATTTTTTCCAAGTTGTATAATACTTCTCTTATTCTATAAAGCATTAAATTTAAGATACTGAAGCCTTAGGCATGATATAATTCTAAATGAATTTTTTTAATTCTCAAGGCAAATACAGTAAGATTCTTTAAAGCAAAGATACTTATTGATCTCAGAGTGCTAAAGAATCTCTGCACAATAAAATGGAAGCATAAAAATATTGACAAAAAGAATAATCATTTGGATGAGGTGGTCTAAGCAGAAATATATGAATAATTATAAGCCAACAATTTAATGATAAAAACATTTGCTGTTGTTCATAAGGTACTGATGTGGGAAAAAAAATGCATTATGACCGGTGAACAAGGCGAAAGACGTTTATCTTTAGAAAGTATTAAGTGAGAATTGAGATTATTAATGAAAAGAAACTAAATGATCATTTAAAATTATTCTTTCACAAGAAAAGTAAAGAACAAGGATACGGAAAACTAAGCAGTGATGAAGACATCGAAATAATTGTTGATCAAAAGCAGGTAAGTGAATGCTTACGTACATTCTCTATTGCTACACTGTGGATTTATGGCAGCTGAAACCATTCGGTGTTCAGTCCTTTCCAGCTGCGTTGGCCTGTCTAACTGAGGCCTGCACAGCAAGATAGATTCTGAGATCTGTACCAGCCTCCCACTGTTGTACATCTTTGGCTCACTGACTTCTGCATGAGGCTAACCTATATGTTGTTCTGGATGTAAGAGTAATAAAAAAAAAAAAAGTTGGAATGTGATAAGAGAACTTTTAGAAAATTAAAATCTCCACCTGGTAAAATGAATCAAAACAATGATTATTTGTTTGAGGAAAAGATTTAAATAAGAACAAGAAAGAATGCTATTTAAAAACAAGGAACACTACCAACTATTTAAAACCAGGAAACACTACCGTCAGTGTATCTTGTGAGACAATGAATCTGATTCAGAAAAATGAAGACAAAAGACTGAAAATTTGAGAACTTTGAACATGTATCTTGTCCAATTTAACTTCTCCGGTTGTCGATAGTAAATTTAGAGTTGATTTTTAAAACACAAAGAGGCTATTTTGGTAGGCTACAACACTGCTTGTAATTTGATAAACCTCTAGTTTGGATGTTGTATGGGTCCATAAGGGGAATGAAAACTGTTTAATAATGCATAAACAAGAACATACCAGGTAGTGGAAGGAATCCATCCCAGGACCCTGGATTAGCCAGAGTCCTTAACATTTTTGTTAATTAGCAAAGAGGCAAGATAACTCCACATCGGCTTAAGGTACAAGTAGAACTGAATTGACGGGAGACGTAAACTCAGGTGCAGAGAGTGATACTTTGAAGGGATCTGAGTAGATAAAAAGAGTAGAAAGAAAGCAGACAGTGCTTTAAGAAAAGCAAGGTGAATTTGGACAGTCTCTTGATTTTACAATTTGTTTCACATCATAGCTACTGCATTTTAAAAAAAGGTCTATTTCTGACACAAAGAGAGGTAACCACCAAAAGATAGTCACCAGAAATAATTGATCTAGGAACTTATGTATCAGGCTTAGTATAATTGAGGCAAATGAATTGGTTTTCTAAGGGTAAAATGGCAAAAAAGAATGCGCCTCTCGTGATGCAGAACATATTGGTCTGACCGAATTCACTCAAGCTGCCTTTGAGTTTGTCTTTCTTTCTCACCACTCGTGCTCCTGAGTAAACTCGGTAGAGAATGTGTGGATTTGGCCCTGTATTTTGCTACTTTGTGCCAAATTGTTGGTTTAGTTAATGAGGTAAGTGTGGCTGGAGCCCAAGCGTTCTGTTGAGCCTATATTGTTCTTATTATGCCAGATTAATTACCAGCGGTGCAGCAACCTGAACCGCCGACTGATCCTACCCCTAGATTGGACCGACTTGATGAATAAACTAGTAAATGACAAACTTTATGGAAGCATTTTAAGAGAACACAAATGCACACACTTCTGTTTTTCAAAACTTGGTTTTTTCCTTTTAAATCATCTAGTAGATAAGTCATTACTTTGTTCTTGTTTTATATTTCTTTCTTTTTTTTACTTTTTTGATTAAGTATATGTGTTTTGACTAAGTTTTGGTACTCAGAAAACTGCATAATTATAAGTAAGATCTTTGGGGTGAGAAGTCCAGGAGTCATTGTTCTTTTTGCTCATGGAGACTTTCACAGAAATTATATTGTTGCAACTGCATGTATTTTATTAGCTGGTAAGGAATCTTAAAGTAAGACGAGCCAACTTTCCTGTTTCTTCAGAACAGCACTTTCCTTACGGATCAAAGGAGTGAGGATTAATTTGCTCAGAGTTATTGCTCACGACTAGTCATCGGGTTACTTCCAGCGCCATCACACATTTGACAGTGGCCCAGCTTTGCTGAGTCATTAAAGTCAAAATATGCTTCCAAAAAGGAGTAATTATGACCATGAGTTGGCTTTGGTATTAGCTGTTGGCAGGAAGAGTAGTCCTTCCCTGTTCGAGAGGTTTATTTGGTGCTGATGTTGTGAGCAAATCCTCAGGTGAAACAGTGGCCATAGTGATACCTCAAAGAAAAATATTTAGGAACACACTACAATGAGTCTTTATTTTTAAAATCACAAAATTTATTTCTAAATTTAAGAGACCAGCAAATTAAATGTGTGTGCAGGTGTGCATGTCTGTGTAAAATATAATGCTTCATCTCATAGATAGGAGATTTCATATACATGTGATGAAATCATTCATATATGTTTAATTCATATATGTAAAAATTTTACGTCCCTGTGTGCTATGTTGCTAAGAATCTTTATGCTCCATAGTGTCTTTTCAGAAGCATGATAGAAATTTGTTTATCAATCTTCATATAGTTGCAAATAGCTTTTTCAGGAAGAGATACCAAAAGAAAACTTGAGGACAAGAAATAAAATAATTGGAGTATTGTGATGTGCAGAAGTTGACTAATCTCATTAAGTCCATCACTCAGAAGCTGTCACTCTACAAGTGCTGTGCAAGCTTTATGTTATTTTATCAGTCATGTGATTTGGAAGGCTTATCCTTCCTCAGAAAGCCCACAGTCTTGCTTATATAAGCAAATTAACAAAAACAGCAGCACGCAGTATATAGATTTTTTTTCTCCCTAGCTGCCCTCATTCAAGAAGGTAAAAGATGATTCTGCATTATTTCGACAAAGAAGAAAAAGAATAAATTTTGGAAATGTATAATATCACCTTGAGAGGCAGTATTATACTTCTCTATGAAACTTTCTTGGTAAAATTTATTAGTAATTCCTACCAAAACATCCCAGAGAATTTTAAAATTACTATTGCTATCATAAAGTAATAAGTACTATATAATATAGAGGTATATAAATATATATTTACAAACACATATAGTTATTCAGATATAACTGTGTCGCATTAGAATAAGAAAACATTTTCCACTAAAAATTCCCAGGGATTTGAAATTTCAAGCATAAGGCAGCAATCAAAGAAAATGTATCGAAGTAAAAAAATTTTTATGCATCTAAAACTCAAACATTTGACATAAAAATATTAAATCTATAATTAGTATATAACTGTTTTTGGCTTTCTGTAAAATATTAAATGAGATATCTGAAATGTATATTTGGGTTCATTTTTCTTGTGAGAATGTTCTTTCCAGAACAGAGGGGAAGTGGGTCTCATTTAGAAATAAGTCTCATGTAAAAATGAATTTCTTTCTGAAATCAGAGAAGTAGATGGTCAAGTGTCTTTAGTAAGAAATTTAAAATATTAACCACTTTGAATATATAATGAATTCAGTTTACATTAAGTTACATTCTCTTTTTTGATTACTTTTAAATACAGACCATTTAACCCAAAATGTATCATAGGGTGTATGCTTTCAAATTTCAGATGCTAAGAAGGTAGCAAAGACTAATGAAAATTATAAAATATCATGACTATATGAAGGGTTCAGGTACAGGTTCAAGCATTGAAAACAGCAGGTTTAACAAAATGCTGTGGAGTCTGTTGGTTATGGGACTCCAAATTGCATCTATGTTTCCTCGGATGCGGTGAGGGAGGGAATGCCAAATGTCAGCCCGTCCCGAGGGGAAGCAGTGTACCTGGGTCAGAGCAGCAGAATCAACAGCATCCCAAACCTGCCTGCGCTCAGTTTCCTTCTCTGTAAAAGAATATTTTAATCTTCATATCTCCTGGAGATTACCAGGATTGTAGATTGTCGATCCAGATTTTGATATCTGCAGAAACAAATAAATTGTCTAGTGTTCCCTGTTTAGGTATGTAGAACACTGAGAGACCCAGGCCTGCCTCCTGGTGTCCAGTCGATGCTGTCACCCCACAGAGCGCTGTGCCGTCACCCATTACTAGCCATCCTCTAAGAGAGGGATGAAAGTGGTTTATAACCACTTGCCTCTCCCTCACAAGCCACCTAGGGAGTCCTTCTACCAGACGTGAGAAGCACCATGAAGAGAGACAACACACGCTTCTCTTAAACCAAAAAACCTTTCTGAGAGGCTCTTTTAAAATCTATAAGAGAAGCTTGAGCAGAAAGCAATGGATGTTAGAATTTCTGTCATCTTTTTCTAAAGAAAAAGAAGAGAGAAAATAAAGCTTCCCCCCGGCTATGTCTCCGACAGCTTTCAGTAGGATCGCACTTCCTTCCTACTGGTCTTTGTGGGAACCAATCCTAAAAGGAAATAAAGACCAAAGTGAGATAAAAATGATAAAAGAGCAAGAAGAACAGATTAACAGAAAAGGAAGCCACCTTCCTCCTGGCGCCGACAGGTCGCGTGGTCCTGCGCCAACTGAGCAGCCCACTTGAGTTCCAATCTCATAAATAGGAAAAATGATGAAGGTCATATGTGTCACGTGTCTCGTGTACTCAGCCCCATCCTGGCAGGGCTGTCTCAGCTATACCAACGTTGGGGTTTAATTGAGGTATAGTTCAGGTCCCATTTAGTCTGGAGACTTGCATCGTATGAGACACTGCCTCTTGGTAGCATGTGTAACTGCCTCCCTGGGTGCCTACTTGGAGCTCTTGGAGCTCAGCAAAAACAGAAACCTCCTGAAGAAAGAAAGACAGCTTGTTCATCCTGCGTCTGCTGATACCTGGTGGGCTCTGACGCTCGGATCTCACAGCCCACCATGCACTCAGGGATCCTGACTATGCTCCCAGTAGACACAGGCTCGTGGGCAGTTTTTGCCTGAAAGATCGATGGTCATGTGAGAAAAAGCCAGATTTACTTCCTGTCTCTCCGAAAGCAGCACCTTGTAAGCAAAGACTCACTTTTCCAGTCCAATCAGGTCTAGCCTGTCTGCAAAACTAGTTATCACCAATGAATATCGTACCAAGAAGAGGGAAAGGTTTTCTTTTTTTTATTCAGTTAAATAGAAGTCTTACTTGAATGAAAACAGAGCCACCCTGAATTTTTTTCCCAGTTATATTAAAGAATATAAAAATAATTCCAATTTTCTGGTGGTAATTTGGAAGAAAAAAAGCCATAGTAAGACTAAATACCTTACCACATGTTTTCCTCATAAATTCACTATGGAAACTCAAATTTTCGTTTGATTAACTTTAAGCATTTGAGTTTAGTTTCCTAATTCCCCTAAGCATCATCTTGCTTTGGGGGAAACACCAAGGGCAATTGTTAATATCTTGATTTCAGAATCACCTGACAGGTTCTGGCTATAGAGGGGTATCCTTCACAGAGTAACACGGAGGCAGGCAAGGGTGTTGAGGTGAGAATCCACTGCCCTAGTTTTCTAGTCTGACTTTGCTCCTTACTAAGCAGAAGACTTTGGAGTGAGCGATTTCAATTCTCTGAGTTTCCGTTTCTTCGTGCGTGCTGTGGAATGATACCATCTGGCTCAGATGTCTGTGTGAGGCTCAAATGGAGCACTTCCTTGGAGAGCCCTGTGTCCCACTTCGCCTCCGAGCCGGCGATTGAACGCAGGGCTGCTGCTAATCCGTCTGATCCTCCCTCCACCAGCAACACGCGCTTCCCGAAGGGTGAGCTGGAAGTGCTTGCTGTGTCCTGACATCTTCACTTCGATTATTCCCACTGGTGCGCTCCTGAGTGTTCTATACACCTTCTGGGGGATGAGCAGAGGGTCTAGTCTAGTGCGTTGTCAGTGGTGCCAGCTCTTCAGTCACACCATGTGCTCGGCATCGAGACCTCAGCACAGAATGTCCGCTTGCCACTCGCATGCAGTGAGTGAGATCGGGGCCTTCATGGGCGAAAATCTGCAGGAGAACCAGCTACGGCCACGTGGCAGCTGTATTACCTTGGGAAGATCAATTAACCAGCCTCCCTGAGTTTCAGGATGCTCGAAGAAATAAGAAAAGAAAGAGAAAGAAAGAAAGAAAGAAAGAAAGAAAGAAAGAAAGAAAGAAAGAAAGAAAAGGCAGTATTTACTTACTTAGATATTTGAGCAAATTAAATCAGTTCCTGAGTAGAAATACTTAGCCAAGTGCACCAAGTGCATGGTAGGTAGTGAGTGCTGTGTAAATGGTCGGCACTGAGCTGAGTGAGCGGTGGAGGTTGGTGGTGACGCTTTCAATGTATCTGCTGTAGGTTTCTCTTGGATCTGGGGGAGTGAGATATAAACACTAAACAATACAGCCTTTTCCTTAGTCGTAGATAAGACACGCGTCCTCTGATAGGTGAGGGAGAGAAATTAGAGTAGCAGTGTGCGCTAGAGAAGTGGGAGTGAGGAAGACAATGGCTACTGGGCCCCAGAGGAGGGCAGCGCCTAACAGCACCAGCTGAGTGCTGTCTTGCTGGAAATGCACTTACATCACTACTCATACTGTTTTTAAGAAACACACTTTGGTGTTTTTAAAATGTTCATGATTAATCTTTTAAAAATTTAAAGAGTTCAAATCAGACAAAACAATGTGGGTTTGTGCACAGTCCTCAAGGTCCCAGTCTGGGACCTATTATGGTCATGAGATTCTCAGATCAAAGAAAAGCTTGCTACCTCCTTTGGTTATCTCCTGCTTTTCACTGTCCCTCTTGAATACTAACCTCGTCTAGTTGTTTGTCTGATTAAAATAATCGACTTCCAGGTCTAAATGATTGCTAGCCTTAGGTCCTCCAAGAAGTTCAAATACCTTAAAAGGTAACTAATGAACCTAAAATGCAATAATAATAATAATAATAATAATAATAATAATAATTTAAAAACCTCCACTTTATAGCATAAATAGGAGCCAGGCCTGGTGTTACAGGCCTGTAATCACAGCACTCTGGGAAACTGAGGCAGGAGCATCACAGGTTCAAGCCCCGCCAGGGAATTAGCAATTCAATGAGACTGTGAGGCCCTATTGTGGGAAAAAAAAAAAAAAAAAAAAACACTTGACTTAAGTAGCTCAAGTTGTTTCTTCTTAATCAGATAGGGAAGAATGGTGCTGGCAGCCATGTTTAGTCAGGGAGAAAACAAATGCTTCATTGAAATGACATGGGCTGACATGCTGAGTGTTAAAATGATGTGCTGTATGAGAGAAACAGGTAGAGACAGGAGTACTTAAGAGTAGACAGCCATTTAGCATACAACTTGGAAAGAAACTCACTCAACCTGTCGTTGTGGAAAATATATTGCGGTGCTTTTGCTTTAATTTTTTCCTCTTAAGTATGTTTCGCGGGTGAATATGAGCACTGTAGCAATCGTGTTGGCAGGAAGTTTAAAAAAATTAATTCAGTTCTGGCCACCTGAATGGAGGATGGGCATCTAGGTATGCGACGTCATCTCTTGCCAAGCAACTTAGGGATATAAACAAGCTTTTTGTGATTAAACGGTGCTGCTGCTGTTAAGTTTCGTTTTATTGGTTCCAGTTTAGTCAAAATAAGCCAAGCAATTCTCCGAGTAGGAAAGGAGCTTGACCGTGCTCACCCAGTTGTTTCACATCACAAGCAACATCAGAACCCAAGTCTGCAGCCTCCGGTCTTAGGTTTGTTTTTCTGCGCTGCTACTGCCTTCCTAAATTCCAGTGTCTCTTAACCTTTCTTCTAAAATGTCCTATGCTGGTAAGCTGAGCATACTAGTGTGTGTCTCAAATGCACAGCTAAAGGTAAATCTGGTTTTTTAGGAAAAGATTTTTACATAATTTGCTTCCTAATTCTTCAAAAGAGGTCCTCATAAATCTCGTGACTACTTCTGAGAATACATCAGGGCACAGACATTAAAAAATTTGCAAGGTAGACTTTGAAATCTCCTAAGCATCTCCCAAGGAGATCAGCAAAAGGTTTCTTCCACATTGATGCCGAAGGTTTTTCTACAGTTTATCCTTTGGGGCAGCTTCACCTCTGCAGCTGTCATCCCTCTGCAGCTGGCCATAGGGATTGTGGCGCCTGGCTGTATCTGGTCTTCTACATTCTCAGCCCATCCACTTGGCATCAGTGCTCTGGCTAATAAACCTTTACAGGAGAATCACTGATGGCTGCTTGGATGGACACTGTTGTTGGAAGGGCTTGAAAACTAGTTGTGGCTGGAAAGATTTGCACAAAGGTGAACACTACAAATTCCAAATCTGATAAAAATGACAAAAGCAGACCATATTGAATATTTTCTTGTTTTAATAGTTAAACTTCAGGCAGAGTTTGGGGAGTAAATACACCTTCCTTCTCTTTGGAAGGGAAAACCTAGGTGCCTTCACTCTGCCCTTGCCCTGACCTTGTCGTTTCTGTGATCATGCCTTTATTTTATTCCCATGCAGACTTCGCAGTCACATCGTTCCCCTCTGCCCAGCGTCACTCTCTGATCCCTGCTCTGGAATGTCTCTTATTCCAACACTGCATATATAAGTTTTGACAGAAGCACAGTTCTGGCAGACCTGCTTTTTTCCATGCTCCGTCGCCTCCTCTCCTTTCTCCAAAACAACTCTATAATTCTGTCACTCCCGTTTTCAGTCATTAATTTTGCACATGGTCTACCCCCAGCCGGACTGAGTACCACTTCCTTCCTATCTTGTGATCTGGGAAACACATACACAACCAAATGACCATTCAGCACAATTGTTAATTATTCTACATTATAGTATTTTTTGGCCAAATGACCTCATTCGTGAAGTATATGAATAAGTGACTTATTAAATAAATGGTGAGAGAATGTACCAGCACGGCTTTGTGCTGGATGTTCTGAATAGAAAAAAGCATTCCATTCATTCATCCCTTTTTTTCTGAAGAAATTATCTCATTTGTATAATTAGTGAATAATTAATGAATTTTTGTTGTAGAAAAACACTAATCACAGAAGTAGTCTTCTTCGAGTCAAGGGTGGTCCAATTATCACTCCCCTATGTTCCCGGCTTCTGTCCTCATACTCTAAATGTGATCCTGCAATTGATACATTAATTTTTTGTGGACTGTGAGAGTAATCTGAGAAACAAGCAAGTGACAGAACATCTGTTGATGGCTTTTGTTAATCAAGTTGTTCAGTGCAGGATAAAAGAAGTTGAAGTTTGTGGGTAGTGTTAAGTAGTCTGATTTTTTAAGCTAACAGCCTGGACCTAGAAATCACGCAGTTTTTGAAAAGCAAGGATACATACGTTATGGTAGATGTACACAGTGGGGTACTACTCATAAAAAGACAAGATAGGTTTGTGGCTTTGATAGGTAAATGGACGCAATTAAGACCATCGTGCTCAGTGAAGTGAGTCAGATGCAGAAGATTAAATATCATATGGTTTCTCTAATATGAGATATCCAGAATGCAGGCATTTCATGGAACCAAGTGGGTAGGATAGTGGGAATTAGGAGAGAGGGAGAAGGGAAGGTTTTGTAATTTTGACACAATATATATGAGCACAAAATACTCGGGTTCAATGTAAGCATATATCACATACATATATATTAATAAAATGGGGAAAAATTTTAAAAGGAAGAAACTTTTTCCTAGTAAGCAAGCAGTTTCCTCCTTTTGCTCAAAATTTTAAAAAAAAATTGATTTAAAGTCATGTCTTTGAAGTCAAGAATGTTACAAGCAAGAGTAGCCTTACCCTGTGGATCCCACCAATGGCTGACTTAATGGTGGGCACCGAAGACATGGAGAGAACTAATATCTCCCACTGTCCTAAATAAAATGCAGACTCTTCAGTTGGGCCTGCAGGTTGTGCATGGCCACCTCTGTCTGGTCTGCCTCTGTACCATGCCCCACCCCCATTGGCCAACTTAAAGTAGCTAAGAGACATGGCGTTCTTCCCTTTTGTGCCTTTGTCCTGGATTGTCCGTCTGCCTTTATATATGTAGAAGTAGATATCACAAACACTATGATGCGTCTCATTGGAAATTAAGGGCACAGGTTGAAGGGAAGGAGTCTTCCTCATAGTCCTGATGGATGAGGGCTTCATGGAGGATTTCAGTGATAAAAGAACAGATTCTACAGGTGAGCAGACTTCTTGACTCCTATCAATGTGGGAGGGAATGAGAAGGGAAAACTTAAAATAAAACCAGTTCCTTTAACAAAGAAGGAGCAGATAAAGAAACAGAAAAATTTGAGTATCATTTAGTAGAGAAATTTGAGATGTAAGCAGTTTTCCAGCGTACATTCTGGAGCATAGTTGTGTAGCTTTTGTAGTTTTTATACAGCTCGATTCTGTCCTTTTCCCAAGATCCTTCTTCCTCTCTGGTACAAAAGGAAGAATTCAGAAAGAGCCCACAGAGCCTGGCCAGGGGATACTGGGGACCCTTAACTTTCAGTTTTTAGGAAGAAGAACTAAACAGAAAATCATATTTTTTAGGAAGTGGTACTAAATCAAACTCTGAGTACAAAACTCGGTGTTCTTTTATTTTGACTATGATAAAGTAACCTAAAAATAACTTTGGGAGTAACATAAGGATTGTTGCTTTTGAAAATAAGAACTGGGCCCATTGGTCCAGGCCAGTAATCCTAACATTCTAGGAAGTTGAGGCAGAAGGATCACCAGGTCAAGCCCTATTCCAAAATTAAATCAAAGCAAAAAAGGCTGGGTGTATAGCTCAGTGCAAAGACCCTGAGCTCAAATTCCATTGCCACTAAAATAGAATAAAAAAGGAGAGATAAAAAGAAAGCAAAAGAAGTAGCATTGTTTGGGTGGGAATGATCTAACCTATCTCATTCATTTATTATATACATGTTTATTTGTATCCTTTGGTGATGGTGGTGGTGGCAGCCGTGGTAGTTAGTAAGTGTGCCCAAGGTACAGAACACAGAGATGGCATAGCCTGTTATGGCCTATAGAAAAGCAACAGTGCCGCTCAAATCCACTGTCAGGAAGATAATCGTGGTGCTGGGTGCTTTGGTGGAGAAGCAAGTCAAGCTACTAGGGAGCATCCAGAATTCTAAGATACCTACCCTTCCTCTCTCCCTAGTCAGAGTCCTGAAAAAGTTAGTCTTCCTCACACTCAACATTTTCCCAAGAGGGCACTTGGTCTTTGGGAACAATTTCCAAAGATCATTTTTAGAGATTGTCTACTCCAAGATGATTTCATGGAGCAGCAGCAACAGCGTGTTAGAAATCCATGCTCTGAGCCTCAGAATTGGGCATAGAGCCCAGGAGTCGGTTTCATCCAGCACTTCAGGAGAGTCCTGTACACATGGGACTCTTGAAGAGCACAGATTTAAATTGTTCCAATTTTGACATCAGAAAAGTATTATTACTTTGGTGAAGATGTTAATCTGTTCTTCAGGGTCTACAAAAGGAAAGTTATTAAGTCTAGTCCAGTATCTTAATTATTTATCTAGATGTTCCTTAAGAATTCCTGTCTAGCTTCATTCACTAAATCAAACCTACACCATAATCAATTGTCTGCTGCAGGTTGTTACAAGAGGAAGTATAAATGATACAGACCAAAAGGTAAAGTTTGCTGCTCTAATCTTTATTTTAAACTTTCCTTATCTTAGACCACTTTTATAAAGAAATGATTAATAACATTTCACATTTATACAGCTTTCACTGTGTACTATACCCTCTTTTTTATATTCTTTTTATATATTACTCATTTAAGGTTCCCAACAACTCCAAGGTGTAGGTGCTATAGTTTGGATTTTAAGTGTCCCCCAAAAGCCTCGTGTATTTAAAACTGTGTATTATTAACATGTGGATCAAAAAGTGAGAGAAAGGCCTGGGGGGGTTGTGCAGCTGACAACTTCATTTCCATAAAATACACACACACACACACACACACACACACACACACACACACACAGCTTCTTCAAAAAAAAAAAAGCCCTAGCCTTTGCCTTAGTCTTCAGACTCATTTGGCTTCTGTTGGAAAATACAACTCTCCAGCCACTGTCTCTACCATGTATCTCCACATTGCTGGCTGTCCCATAAATGGACCAAGTGTATTAAAAAACCTTCTAAAACTATAAACTAGGGCTGGAGGAACGGCTCAGTGGTTAAAGCGCTTGAGCAAGCACTAAGTAAAGTGCTAGGTACCCGAGTTCGATTCCCCAGCACCACATAAGCTGGGCTTGGTGGCGCATGCCTGTAATCCCAGCACTTGGGAGGCTGAGACAGGAAGATTGCCATGAGTCCAAGGCCAGCCTGGGATCCATAGTGAATTCAGGCCAGCCTGGGCCACAGAGCGAGACTCTGTCTCAAAAAAACAAACAAACAAAAAAAAACTGTAAACTAAATAAATCTTTCCTCCCTTAAATTGTAAATGTCAGATACTTTGTCACAACAACAACAACAACAAAAAACCTAAGACAAAAATTGGTACCAGGAGTGGAATTGTTGCAACTTTGCCCAACAATGTGGTGGCTTAAAAATCTTTAAGACTGGTTTACAAAAAAAAATTACAAGGGTTTAAAAAGGCCAGCTAAAAAAGCTTTAGAGTACTCTGAACCAAGCTTAATAAAAAATTCTGGTCAAAACTCAAAAAACCAAAATGTTAATAAAAATGTAAACTTTTTTAAAAGACTCAAAAAGTTTTAAATTTTAAAATATCTGTACTAATAGTTGGTCTAAAAACCACACATACTAAGCTATGACAAAAGAATGTCTAAACATTTCACCCTTGTCAAACAACTTTACCTGAAATTAGAATTAAAAACAATAAACTATATAATCTAGTCTTTAAAAAAATTTCAGAACAATCCAGGGTCCAAGTGTAACTTGGGTACTAATTACAATTTTCAGTCAACTCTATGCTAAAAATAAAACAAAGACAAAAATATAACTAGTTTACAGTTTTACTACAAAGATGGGGCACAGAAACACAAAAACACAAAAATAATTTTTCAATTAACATCTTTTTAAAAAGCCAAATACTTAAAAACAAAACTGTAAAAAAAAATAATAATAATGCCTTGAGGACAATAATCCCACCCTTTACCAATTACAGGGGGAAAAAAAAGAAAAGAAAGGAAAAACCTTACTCTAAAAAAATAAAACCTCAAAACATTCTCTAAGAGGGTCAAAAAAAAAGTGTTTGCCAAAGTTAAACAGCCTAAAGTTCAACAGATCAAACACAGACACTGCAACCAAAGATCAAGAGAACAAACTACTACTCCAGTCAATAACCAACCTTAACAATGTACTTATCATCCTAATTTTACAAAATACAAAGTTATGGGATCATAAAAAACTTCCACTCAAATTTTAAAAAAAGGCCTTAAAGGCCCAACAGTGTGCCTGTATAAAGACTGTATATAAGAGTTATTTTTAAAAAGAAAAGTAAGCTACAGTAAAAATAAGAAAAAAAACTTCAATTATCCTCTATCCTCTAAAAGAAAAGCACAAGTTATAAACAAAACCAGCACCTCCCCACAAAAAATAAGTAAGAACTACAGCCAAAAACAACACTATAGTGGTAGGGCCACCCAGGCCCTATAGTACCTGCATCTTACCACAGTTCACCCCAGATGCTAAGCACAAAATTACATAATTTAACCCTTATCCTACTAAATATAAAGCTTGTTTTGGTCCAATTGCTTCCTAGCCTCCTGTTTCTACCTTTTAAAATAAAAATATTTATCCTATACTATTATACATTAAAAATACTTAACTTTTAATTTTCACAAAAACTCACAACTAGATGTTTACCTTAAGTCTCAAAAAAAACAAATTAAACTTAAACTTTTTAACAACATTAAAACTAACAACTCTAAAAAAAACCTAAGTACCTTTTACATAAAAAAATAAATCATCTGGGGGCCCAAAACAAAATACTATAATTTAAATTATAAGTGTCCCCCAAAAACCTCATGTATTTAATTAAACTATATGATACTGGGTCTGGAGGAATGGCACAGTGGTTAAAAGTACTTGCCATATAAGCACAAGGCCCTGAGCTCAGTTCCCCAGAATCACATAAAAGCCAGGCATGGTGGCACACGCCTGTAATCCCAGCACTTGGGAGCTGAAACGGAGGCAGGAGGATTGCCCTGAATCCAAGGCCAGCCTGGGCTACAAAGTGAGTTCAGGACAAGCCTGGGCTACAGCATAAGACCCTATCTCAAAAAAAGAAAGAAAGGAAGGAAGGAAAGAAGGAAGGAAGGAAGGAAGGAAGGAAGGAAGGAAGGAAGGAAGGAAAGAAGGAAGGAAGGGAAGAAAAGAAAAGAAAAGAAAAGAAAAGAAAAGAAAAGAAAAAAACCTGTATGTTATTAACTTGTAGGCCAAAAAGTAAGGGAGGGACAACCATTGTAAGGGGAGAGACCAACTAGCAACTTAAATTTAAAAAAAAAAAAAAAAAACACTGTTACAACTCCTTCCTAAATAAAAACCCTAGCCTTTGCTGAGTCTTCACTCACTTGGCTTCTGTCTACAGTAATAAAAAACTCTCCGACCTCTGTCTCTACATATACTTCTACTGTTGCCAACTATCTCATAAATAAACTGTATATATATATATATATATATATATATATATATATATATATATATATTAAAAACCTAAAACTATAAATTAATCTTTCTTCCCTTAAATTATAAATGTCAAATATTTTGTCACAACAACAACAAAATAACTAAAACTGTCGGTGTTATTATCGCCATTCTACAATGTACACCAAGACTCGGGGAACGATATTCAGAGACACCATGCCGCACACCGCAGGCCGGCCAGCGGGCCTGGGCTAAGAGTCCATTCGGTTAGGGGCCTTTCTTGCCTTATGTTTCCCTGACTTACCAAAACCCACGACTTGGCTGTGCTTAGAAGTAGTGGAATCTGAGAAAGACTGCTTGTAAAGAAAGGATGCATGTGAGAGAGAAAAAAGCACAAGTGGAGATAGGTAAAGTGGAAAATACACTTTCTTCAGAAAAAAAAATTGTGTGCACACGTGTGTTGTGTGTGAGATACACAGAAAGAGAGAGAAAGAGAAAAATCGTAAAATGCATACCCTTAAACATCCACGCCTACAATCTGGACCCACTTCTGAGGCTTCAGGACACTGCTCCATGCCCAGTGGCCAAAGCCAGGTGACCCAACAACCCCAGAACGTAACCAGTAATGTTAGGTACTGCGTTTAGGCTTCTGTCTATGTTTTGAGTCCTCACATCAACAGTTCCCCTCATAAGTTAAGTCCTTACTGTGCTCTAGAATTACCTTTGTACCATATTTGAAATTTTCCACACCTGGCACAAAACCAGAAAATCTATCACCAGCATTTGTGAGCAGCTTTCTGTTGTGGAAGTAGATTGCTGTGCTCTGAAAATGTCACTCCACCAGCTGCCTTACGGGGGCTGACCTTTCTTCTCAGGCTGAAGTCCCCGCAGAACTGCTCAGTAGAGGTAGATTATCTCAAGATATTGCAGGTCTCTGGCATCTCTGTGGAACCATCTAGACACATGGGCTGAGAATTGACATTCTGTCCTTCGGACGTTTTCATAATGTGATACCCTCCCAGAGCCTTGTGACGTTTTTCTTGTGATCCTCCCAAATTCAGCTCTCCAGCCTTCCTCCCGCTCGAGGGCTGATGATCACCCTTGGGTTCCCTTTCACTGCTTACGTTATGTTTGTGATTATACAAAACCCTTCTCCAGAAATTTTGGCCAAGAGAAAAAGTATTGTCACCTGCGGTCCCAAGGACTTTTCATTTTGCATACTCACTCTCTTTGCATAATTGCAAGCATAACTTCAATTTTTTGCATACTGGCAGACAGTATGCATTCAATTTTTGTGTACCGTCTATTCTTAAAATTACGGCAGATTCATTTTCCACATTGCAGTGTGGTTTTCTAGATGACACCTGGTGATCACCTTAGGTTGAGTCAAGGTGACCCTGAGACATAGTTTAAGCCTGTGGTTTTCTCTGGTTTGTATGGTGATCATCCAAATCTTTCCTTTCAAGATGCAAGATATCAAATTAAAGAGGAAAGAATAATTGCAGTAAATCATGTACATCATCATAATTAGACATATACTGGCATTCCATTGATTATCCAAGATATTTATGAGAATTTGTGTAATACCGTCTTTCCCTATGCCTGATGCATTGTTAAGCACCGCTGGAGATAGCAGCATGCATGTTGCTTTGCTCCGTAGAACTTCAGGCTTTCGTTACATTTCATGCAGCAGTTATAAATACTCTTACTTCCTGAGGCTGACCGCCGCCAAATCACAGACATGGATTTGCATAAACCGAGCTTGCATGAACTTCAGCTTGCTAAGAAAAGAAACTGACTGCATATTGTTAAACCCACAAATACCTTTAAAGATAATTTACTCTGGTACCATGTCCATTGTGGAAGCAGATGTGTATGTCTACTAAGGCATTCTCAGGCCAAAGGGGGGAAAAATAGGCTCTGAAACCCTGATATTAAAGTCTAAGCAACTTACATGAAATGAATACAGCTTAACAGATTATAGAAGTAAGCCCTATAGCTGCTTCATATTACAAGGCTATGATACACAGGAATAATAGTGAATATATTCTAGATTATATAATTTTATAAACATTGCAGATTTAAACTTTTTATTAGGGTCCCCGAATAAAAAAACTCTAAATTAATACAGAATCTAGGATGCAAGTATCCTTGAGGCCAAGTTAAAATACAAATAAGGCTGCTAGAATTCAAGTTCCTGCCTCTATTACTGACATTTTATTTGACCTTGAACAAATCTCTGAACCTTTACTTCCCTATCGGTAAAGTTGCCATTTTTTTTTTCTGCTTTCACCTTACAAGAATTTCTGGAAGAAATTCTGAAAGGCTGGAAGAAGTTCTTAAAGAAAACTATAGAACTAGTCATTTGAGCTACTGAAGAGGATGACTTCCTGTGAATAAATACAAGATGGTAACATCTATAAGAAAGCCATTAATATCCTGAAGTTATGAATCACCTTCTTGTGTTAAAGAGCAATTTCAAAAATGAAAATCCCCTGTGGAAAAATGAACACATCCTTAATGATTACATTTACATCTATGGGTCTAAAGAGGGGTCAGTGTGTGGTTTGATTTTACAAATCTATAAGTAACAATGGGATTTGTTTTTGAGTGATTGTTTAGATAAAGTGCCCATATTTTTGTATTTCAACCATCTCAAAAAGATTACATTGTAATACATACTTCTAAAAAATAATAGTAGTATTTTTATCACTCCTGATTCTATTGTTTAGTGGACCTAATTTTTTTTCCTGGAAAAGCAAATTTAATTTGTGCTGCCCTTGTCATTCAATAAATTGCATACTCAAGTAAAAACCATATAAAGTATCCACCAAGACTACAAAAAGGCCTCCCTCTTGAATTTTGTTAGCATCTGAGTTCCCTTTTAAACTTTTTCAAGTAAAGAACATGCAGAATTCATAATGAATCTTTAGCAGAAAAGTCACATAACATCTCTCAAAGCACAAAGAAACCCAATTAGTTTTTGCAAGGTGCCAAAGGAGAACTTTCTCTCCCAAAGTAAGTTGACATTTAGAAGTATGCTGCAAGATTTCGAAGGGAATTAGGAATCCATTCATAAGCTGTCTTCACAACAGTTATTACAGGCTGCGTTTACGCCAAAGGGTAGGACCTGCGATGAGTCCTGCCTTCTTTAGTAAAATCCGCTTGAGCCAACTTTCTCAGAATGCCCAGCTTGTTATATAGAAGAAATAATCCAGAAAAGCAAAAAGAGACAAGTTTTAGCAATTCGTGGTAAGGCTAGATTCTAAGACCCGAGGTGGTTAGGTGGACGGGTCCTGCAGAGGTCATTTTAAACACATGCATAAACAGCATAGGTGAGACTGTGGAGCTGACTGAGCCAAGCTTTTTTGTCACCTTCTGACAGGAAGGGAGAGGAGTGAAAATAAAGGGACTCACATGGTGGAGCACCTGCTATATGCCGGGCAGCAATGGAAGAGGTATTATCATGGCAATTTTTCAGAATGGAGAAGAAAACATCTCCGAAGGGTTGAGCATCTGAGAAGAGTCACATAACTAGTAAAGCAGCAAAAATGGAACATGAAATTTGTCAGTCTCCAAATTTTAGTTTCCTCCTCTGTCAACTGCCTTTTCATAACTATTAATAAAATTAAAGAGCACTGCATTTTGTTTGATTTAAAGATACAGTCAGTAGTTAGTTCACAGTGCTTAGCGCCCACGGGAATAGAAGTGAAAAATCTTTCTTTAAGTTAAACATAAAAAGGTCACAGAAAGCAAAGAGAAAGGTAGGCTTGGCTCAAAGCAAAGCTCTCACCAGACACCTCCTGCCACTTCCAGTCCTATTTGGTGGCTTTCTGTAAGAGGCTGAAGACTGAATCGTGGAACAGAATCAGCAGAGGCTTCCCTTGCAACACAAGAGCAAATAAAAATGAAGAATGCACTGCCCTCTCTCCTCGTTTGCACAAAATTTGTCTGTATTTTATTCATAATTGGCCTAAAGATAAATTGCACTAGAAAAACAAAATGGTTTATTCCAAGGGGCTTTTCTTCCATTCTACAAGGGCAAAAGCTTCTGTATTCATGGCACATTTTTCTTGTAGAACATAAATAGGAAAGGTATCCAATTTTGTAGGGACTTAAGACCCAGCAACTTCTCTAATGGCCAGATGAGATCACCCTTCACATCCCGTCAAGACGCATAGAATTGTATTGAAAGCTTTCGAGAGTTAATATAGTTTCTCATTTTAGTCCAGGAAACTACGGTAGATAAAGGGGATATTGAAGCAAGGTATTTCACCTTTGGTGGGGGAGTTTGAAGGGCTTGTCAGTCTTCAGCTTTGTTAGTTACCAGGTCAGTTTCTTTCTCACTCTATTCATGCCAGTTGACCACAGTCTACCTCGCCAGCTCTTCTACTTCCAGTAAGACCTATGAGCACACTGGCCATTGGATCTCCTGCTGTGCCCATTAGAGAGGCTATTCGCTCTTTCTGCTTTTTGTGGGACAGCTTTCCTAGCATCATTCCATCTTCGTCATCCTGAGTCAGGGTCATACTTCTCTCCCCCTCCCTGTAACCTCAGAGTGTCCATCCTTGAGCATGTGTCATGGTGGACCTTCTTCACACAACGGAGGCGGCCAACTTAACGACACTTATGAGCAAATCTTTTAGGATTAAGTTGACCAAGATATTATTTTTATTAAATAATATAAGTCCTTGGTAATACATGCATGCAGATAGACTCAATGTTAGTAGCAGCAACAGATTCTTTAAAGAAAAGGAATCCATAGTAATTGAAGCCATTTGGTCCCCTTCATTTCCCCATCTCTTCGTTATTGACATCATCATCATCATAGGTTGAATGCCCACCGGGCCTGCCAGGTATAAACATTGTTCCTGCTCCCACAGAGGACAGTTAACTAATCAGAAAGGCAGAGGGGCTGGAGGAATGGCACAGCAGTTAAAGCACTTGCCTTGCAAGCTCAAGGCCCTGAGTTCGATTCCGCAGCATCACATAAAGCTGGGAGTCGTGGTGCACGACTGCAATCCCAACACCCGGGCGTCTGAGACAGGCAGATTGTCCTGAGCCCAAGGTCAACCTGGGCTAAAGCAACGAGTTCAGGACCAGCCTGGTTACAGAATGGGACCCTGTCTCAAAAGAAAGTAAGAAACAAAGAAAGAGAGAGAGGGAGAGAAAGGCAACTCTTTTTTTTAAATTTATATTGGGCCTGGTGATAAATCCATCAGAAAGACACTGGAGTGAAAAACTAATGATCTCTGCCTTATCACCCCCAAACTATCAAAAATAAGTTTCTTCTACTAAGTCAGTAACAAGAAAAGATAAGCATGTATCTCACATTTTTTTGACTTTTCTTAACAATTTGTTCTCACAAAGTCACAGCCCAGGACTGTTCTATTAACAAGGAAAGAAAGAGAGGGTTAGGAATAACTGTTTTCAGGAAATGTGCCACGTGTCTATCCTGAGTCTTTGGCATTCAACTAAAATGAATTAAAAATAAATTCACTTGTGTATAATATTGCAGAATTGTATATAATATTTTTCTATCAATTCTCCTCCTATAAAGAACCCTAACAAATACAATATTTATTCTAATTGTCCTCAGAATTGAGCTAAAATACTTTTAAATGGATTTATCTAGACCTCAGGGCCCAGGCTTGTAATTCTAGCACTCTGGGAAGCTGAGGCAGGAGGATCACAACCCAACCCTGGCAATTTAGCAACTTAGGAATTCTCTGTCTAAAAATCAAAACTCAAAAACGAGTAGGGGATGAATCTTAGTGAGAAGACTCTATGTTTGATTGCCAGTGCCACAAAATTATTTGTATGCACTGGTTCATATTCTAGTACGTGGAAAGGCCAAGCCTTCCATCTTGTAGGATTAGCATACCAGTTTCAGTGCAGTCTGACACCCTCCACCATTGGGCACCACACATCGACCTCCAGAACACACTTTGCTCACACTTACTGACTGAGAAAAGGCCCTTGTCCCCCTCAGCTTCTTCTCGTCCATCACCCCCTTAGCCAGGAGCCTTGTAAGTCATCGTCCTTGTACAACATCCTCACTGGCCCTGACCCTTTGGGACATACAGTGTCAGTGAGGCATGCTAGCATGACCTGACTTTTGTTTATCATTTACTTCCTACTGAATTATAAATGCCTTAACTGTTCACTTCAGCCTCTGCTTCTGCATCAGCGCCCACTGGTGCTCGTCGGGGCTGGGGTATGCAGCAGGTCTTCAATAGATGCTATTAGAAGAAAAAAAAATAAGTGGAAAGATGGGAAGGAGAGATTTTTTGTTTTAATAAGGCTGCCCTAATTGCCCAGCAAGCTTGACTGAGGCATGCTGGGACCCAGCACCACAGGGCAGAAGGAAAGGACTGAAATCTTGGCCTGACCACCAGGAGGCCAGCAGTGAAGTGCTGGGGTCACCGACCAAGAAAGGCCAGGTGGCAGTGGGGATTCAGGCAATGTGTCACTCAACTACAGTTCCTCAGCAAGGAGAGAGCGGTCCATTTAGAGCAAATCCTCCACGAAAGCGATGGCTCTGAGAAAGAGGCTGACGGGGGGCAAGTGAGGTGCCAGGGTCCTGCTCACAACGAGAGCAGAGTCCCGGAGCAACTGAAGGCAAGCCCTGACCAGCGCTGCTAACCGTGACAAGCGGGAATGGCAACTCATTCACCTTTATATTCCCACCACCTGACACTGTCCAGCTCAAATCAGATTTTGAGTAAGTGCTTGACCTTCTCAGGAGCTTACCCATGACCATAGGATGATTCAGACTCCACCTGATCTGTGGACCGGCTCCCAACGCCCTGTCTGTGAAGGGTTAGTCTGTCTTGCTTTGCACAAGGAAGGCAGCAGTTTCTTTCTCTGTGCTCCCAGTTCTATACAGCACTTCTGTAGACAAGCAACTTTGTGTGCAGTTCTACCAGATGTGTTATATAAAAAGGAAGACTCTATGTTAGAAAAAAAAAGCAGTTTATTTGGCTTTTTTGGGAAAAGGAGGAAGAAAAATTATTTTGTGTACACATATTACGGGATGTCATGCCTAGCTTAAAACTTAGAAGGATAACTTAAAATCATGTTGACAAAGTTTGTACTGACATGAAAAGCCCCTCAACAAGCTCAAAAAAAATAAAGGCCCACCAAATAATTAGAAAGATCCAGCTGTGTTAAAAACATGTTTAGCAAAAGAAGAAGAAAAATCTCTGAGGAAAGATTTTAAAGCAGTAGTAGTAATTAACTCTGGATGCTGGAATAAAAAGTGACTGTTTAAACTACTTTTCTGTTCTTTTCAGTTCTATACTTTGACATTCATTCATCCTCCCCAAAGCTATTTTTTAAAATAAAATATTGCAGGGCTGGAGGAATGGCACAGAGGTTAAAGACCTCGAGTTCAATTCCCCACGTAATCTGGGCATGGGGGCACACACCTGTAATCCCAGCACTTGGGAGGCTGAGGCAGGAGGACTGCTGTGAGTTCAAGGGTAGCCGGGCCACATAGTGATTTCAGGAGCAGCCTAGGCTACAGAGCAAGACCCTGTCTCAAAATAAAATAAAATAGATTGCAACACTAACTGTAAGAAAAAAGACAGAAACCTGTGCAGTCAGACTGGAAATAAACCTGTCCAAGCATCAGTGACAAACAGAGCCATGTGTTTCATCTAAATGGTAGAAACACGGTGGAATTATAACCAGCAAAGCCAGTCATAGGATGTGCTTACTGTTGTTATGGCCTTTAATTAAATAATATTAAGATTTCTTCTCAATGAATGGAGATACACTGATTGCCTCTGTTTCAGATCACCATCAGCAAAAATGCTCTAAAAAACTTTCTAATTGCCAGTTTATGTAATTGTGTTCAAACTGCATTTTAACAATGAGCATTAATAGCTTTAGAGGCTTTGGATTAATAAACGAGTCCAGTGCTTCCAGGGAGAGAAAACCTGAGGTAGGCAATCTTTTTGTGTATCTGGTGCTTTTCTTCAGGGGCTCGTGGGGACTGGGAACTGGAAGAGTGTGAAAAACTACATGATTCACTTACCCCCTTCAGAAAGGGATGGCATCGTTTATAATTTTACAGGATTGAGCTGGTAACTCCTGCAGGGAGGAAATTTTGCTGAGCTCGGCTTCTCTCCTCAGCTCCACACATCGAAGTGTGTTTCTTCCGTGCTGTGTTTCTGTATGTTCGCTCTTTCATCTTCTCTGGTCAGATGACAGGTCTCAGTGCTCATTTCCAAATTCTAACTCCCCATCCCCTTAGAATTCCTCACCTTGCTGACCACAGGAGAGGTGGCAAACAGGAGAGAGAGTAACCAGGCTGCTTCTGGCAGGCACTTTCGATAAAGACCAAACAGAAGTGGGAATTCTGCAGGACGGAGGACAACGCACGGTAAATACGGGCTGTGTCCAAGTCCCACTTGTCGCTTCTCTCGTGAAGGTCAGACACTTAACAAATTTAGGTGTTGGTCTCAAATGCAAACATCATGACATAAAAAATGTAGAACTAAACCTGCAGGCCCCTTCCTCAGAAATATAAATCCATAAAATGTATTTATAATTAAGGAAAGTCAGTCATATATGGTTTATCCCTGGATGTTACTGTGTTTAGTAAGAAAAAGTATCTGATTAGTCACAAAGCCTTAATGCTCAGATTTCGTTGCTGTTCTTACCATGCAGGCTTTTCCTTTTTAAAAATAACTTTTGAGCCAGGTGCGTGGTCACATGCCTGTAGTTCCTGCAGTGTGGAAGGCTGAAGAAGAGGGATCCCAACTGGGAGAGCAGCTTTGGCAACTCTGTGACTTAGTGAGACCCTGACTCAAAAAAAATTTTTTTTCTTGGCAAAGGCCCTGGGTCCATCCCCAAGACCACAAAATATTAATTAACTAATTGATAACATTTGATTACAATATTTAAAACAGCGTGGGGAAAAAGGAAAACACACACTAAGGAATTCTGTTTATTTTGTGCCAGTACTGTATTGCTTCTGCTTTATCTTGGAGTGTCAACCCTCAGAGTTCCTAAGTTAGCGCACTACCGTAATAGAAAAACACATGGGTTCTAATCTTAATTCTATGGCTTCCTAGATGTGATTATGCACAAATTCCTTTAACTTCCCCAAGACTTCCGGTCAAGATGGCGGCTGAGTAACAGCGCTGCACAATATCTCCTCGTCGACTCACTTAAAAAGTCAAGAATTTAGTTAGAAAAAGCGTGTTTGCTGTAGCTAGGAAAGAGAGGAGCATCCCCTTTAACTTCCCCAAATCTTTATTTAGGCTGAAAAATGAGCTAGAGTCACAGGTGCCTCTACGATCGCAGTGGAGGTTTGAAACAATGTGTTCTTGGCACATAATAGGTATGCAACTGACATTAGTAATAATTATAGCATATGATTATATATTACATTATAAATTATAATTATTTAATGGTAAATACGATTACCATCATTATTATATACCTTTTTGTCTTTTAAGTCCAATGATCTGATTAAACTCTTTTGCATCATTTTTTAATGCTTAGGTATGAATCTTACTTCTAAAAGATAAAGATAGCCTAGAACTGAGATGCACCATTATTAGGTCCTCAGAGGAGTACACGGTCTCAATGCCGTGGTAAGGGGTCTGTTGTATTTGCCTAGCTCGTTAATGTGGGAGACGCTCAATTCAATCAAAAATAACCCGAGTAGGATGGTGCATGGTTTTTACACCAAGAAACCCCAGGCAGCGGGATTGCTCAATACATATCCACTGCTACTGACATTGGCCCACAGAGTTAATCAGACACGAGAGCTATTGCTCACTGGTTTTTCTACTTTTGTCAATGCAAAATCCATGTGCATTGCAGCTCTTTTTGACGCTGTTGAGAGGCAGGCCCTCGGTATTCAGGAAGCCTGGACTGAGGACAGCTGCCTTCACTGAGGGAAAGTGCCCGGACATTCAAGTCCGTGCTGCACTAATGGGAGAGCTTTGGCCTTTGAGGCTGTCCTGGCTGACGCAGACCGGAATACACTGAAGCTTTTTTCAAATATTGACGGATGGGCTCTTCCCTTCTGGAAGCCCACTTACTTGTTCTGCAGTTAGGCTCAGATCTACTAGCCTCACCTTGAGTTTCTCTGTTCTGCAAATAGGCACTGAAATTTCATGACTCTCAGAGTTGGTGGCTGCCTCGTGAGAAGGTTGTGCTGTCTTCTCCTTTCGGTGGTGCCACCTTCCTCTCTAGCCTAACCTCACCACAGATGTCTTCTCCGCCTCTGATCCTTTCCTCAGTCTCCATATTTGATCCACAATAAACAAGGAGTTTCAGTTGGGAAGTAGAGCTGTTGCCCGGTTAATTTACATTTCTTAGGTCTCTGCTCTGTATTCTTGCTTGGATCTGGACTCTTTGCTTTATTATTCATTTTCAAAGCAGTCCTGGAAAGCAGGGGGCAGCAGCCTGGCTACCATTGGGGAACCTGTGATTCACTCAGGCTCCTTCACATACTCTGCATTAGATGGCCCCAGAGCCTGGATTCAAGTCAAACAAATCACTCTGACGTCAAAACGCTTGCCCTTTCTAGTTACCGTGGATCACAAAACCAGAGCCTTGAAAGAGGCCGCGACTTAGGGGAGGCGACCACTCAGCAGAAGGAAGTGGACTAAGTGCGAAGCAAGAAGGAGATGTGAGGAAGTGGCAGGTGACCAGCGATTGCTCCAAGAACGTTTAGAGCAAAAATTAAACAAAGATTCATCCCTGCTGTTCAACATAATACATCTGTCTATATGCAAAATTTGGCTTGAGGGACACAGGCTCCTGGTCTTTGTTGTTGTTTTGCCAAATTTGAACAATAAATCATGCCTTTTCACTCTACAACCACATAGAAGAGTAGAAGAGTCAAAAATGATACTACGTAACTGTGGGGGGCAGACCTAAGCCTAATGGAGGAAGAAAAGGAGGTGGGATGTTTCATAGACTTTTCTATCAGAGTTGCCAAGCAGAACTGGCTGCCTTGAAGCAGCAACTCTCACCAGGACAAAGGGGCATGGAGCTGAATAAACACTTGCAGCACCCCTGAGGAAAGGTCTCTTTCTGTGGCTGGTGTACAATTGTGTTGAACATGTTTTGTGCCTCCTGTGTGCATTGTGAATTGTCTTGGACTCTGCAAATGCTATTCAGATACAGAACCCCATATAGACTGTGTTATTGGTCAATTTTCTGGCTGGTGGCGCACAATACCTGACTCTCACAGCTTGGAGGAGTGGTTTAATTTGTCTCACGGTTTCGGAGGATTCAGTTCACGGGAAGCTGGCTCCGAAGTAGGAATATCATTGAAGAAAGCTGGGTGGAACAAAGCTGCTTACTTCATGGAAGGCAGGACGCAGGAGCAAGGGACCAAATATAGTGCCCAAGGTCACACCTCTGTGACCCACACAGATGCATGCAGAAGTAGGCTTTACTAATCCCCCAGTGGGATCTCAATCCAATCAAGTTGACAGTTAAGCTTAATGTCATAGGAGGAGTTGCAGTCTTACTAAATAGCCTGATAACAAATTGATGTATAGTACTTCTTTAACTCTTACCATAGCCTTGAGGGATAGGTGCCATCAACCTCAGTTAAATGATGTAGACTTAGATCAAGGAAGTTGTTCAAGGACACAAGGTATTAAGTGACAGAGAAAGGACTTCAACTAGGAATTGAAGTCTCTTCTCTTAATGTCTGTTCCAGATATCCTCCCTGACTGGGCAAATCAGTTCATAAACCCAAGTCACCACTCAGGAAATCTACCTTGTTCCTAGAGTTTCTGTGCCTAAGCTTGAGGCCACTTAACACTCTCACAACAGTCCCTTCCCCCTCCCCCCTCCCCAGAAAAAGAGAACAAGCTGACAGCCTGCATCCTTTCAGTCCCTCCTCTGTACTGGATATATGATATGAGAACTGTAGTTAGACATGAAAGAGCCGTGTGCAAATGGGCTTCAATTTTTCATGCTGTCATGCCTAAGCAGACTCGTGCAACAGGAGTGTCTAGGAGTGAACATTGCACACCTTTTCTCATGTCAAACATGTCTTAGAGGTCAACAATAGGTCAAGAATATCAAACATAAAGGCCTGAGTTCCAGTCCTGATTCTGCCATTTATAAGCTTTCACTTTCTTCTTTCAGTGAGTTTCTGTTTCTGCATATTTAGAAATAAGGTTCGTACAGTGTCACTGGGGAAGAACTTCAGCAGTGATTGTAACAAATGATTTTGTTCCTTCCCTGAACAAGGGAAAAGTGCAAGACGTACCTCAAGGTGGGCAGAAATTGAAATCTTACAAGATCTACAGGAATTGGTTTACAAACTCAATGGCAGGAACAAGTGATAAGGTCATTTAGGGTTTTTTTAAATAAAAACTCTTTATTGAAGAAGGGGGAAGAAAGGAAAAGGAAAACTGGCATTTACCATGACCTTGCTATATGCCAAGTCACATTAGGCTTTGCTGACATTTCATTTATTCCTTATGACATCTTAGTAGATAGCCATTTTTGCTCCTGTTTTCACAAGATAACTCTTATGACTGAGAAGCTGGGGAAACTGCCCGAATGCCATGACAGGATTTGAAAGCAAGTCACTGGACTTCCTGAGCCTTTTTAATGAAGACCACAAGTCCTCTAGATTCTTGATAAACAAACTCTCTTTGTAGAAAGCTGGATTGAGAATAAACCTCTCAGTTTCGATGCAATCTAAAGTAGCAGTCTGCTATCGTCAGAGTTGGAAGTTGCTCTTCAAAAAAAATTCTCTGAAATTAGTGATGTAGTCTCTTGTCTCCCTAAAATTTGGAGTGGCTCCTGATGAAAATAACATTGTGATTATCTGTTATTACATTGAAAAGGGGCCTGTACAATCACAAATGCTTCCGATGGTAATTGGAGTAGTGGTAAGTTTGAAATTTTCTGCCTTTATTACAGTCTCACTGGGAAGATGTAGTCCTCTGGCAGTTTGTTGGAAGAGTCTTATTGGAAGTAAACATCTCTTGTCCTGAATATTTGAGTTACCCAGTTTTTCCAGAAAGCCTGACCTGGTCCTATTTCTTTCTGCTTTGCCCAGGGAGTCTCAGTAGTTGACACAGGAAGGGAAGAGGAGATGGCGTACAACCGGCAGAATTAAGCATTGTATTGAGAACTGTGATTCAGCCCTTCAAGAGACCTTTGTCTGGCTTAACCTTCTCAGAATTCAAGCCTTGTTTTTCTCTCTTGTATATAATGACAGCAGTGGGCCACAGATGTCACATGCTCAGCCCTCACGGCCTTGTCTGTCTGATTGTGATTCTCCACTTCCTAGCAGAAAAAGCATTGCTCCCTAATGCATTCAGCTTCCCAGGGGATTCGCTTCCAGGGAGCAAGAGCCCAAGTTTCCCTATCTAAATACCACAGCAAGGCATTCAACTAACTGAGCATGAGTTTCTGTTCTACTCCCAGTAATTTACTACAGGATAATTATTATACTTTTAAACACTTTTAATAAATGAATTAAAAGTTAGTGTTCATCTTCATTCATCCAATTCATCAGTGAGATGATCTCATTTCAGGAAATGAGGAAGTAGATGGGATTCATTACGCAGCAGCTGAGCCATTCGTCCGCTTATGCAAGGAACAAGTACGGGTGTGGGCATCTCGGTGCTGAGAAATGGAACACTTGTTTCTCCGTGCCAAGGTGACCAATGGGCATACAACATCGTGCTCTGCAAATGTTGATGACAATTCTAAATATAAAGGTATCCCGTAAAAGCCAGAGCAAGCTTCAAAGACTCTCTCTCTCTCTCTCTCTCTCTCTCTCTCTCTCTTTCTCGCCATCAAGTGATAGCTGGCCTATAAGTGCTAGACCAGTAGGTAATGAAGCACTTCAGCTGAGAGGGGCGCTTTGACTTTACCCGATGTCCTTCATGTGTGAGCCCCAGGGAAAGCTAGATCTTAAAGAAGCTATGTGGGTCACGTGCCCAGGTGGAGAAAGAATCCGAGCGCAGTTAGGCTGGTGAGAACCAGAGGGTTCATAAACAAGGAACTCGCGAGAACCAGCACAGCACTGTTGCCCAAGTGAGGGTCGTTAAGAAGTGCCAAGAGGCAGAAGGCGTAAGCCTCTACCTGAGCAGTCCCCTGGGTGTGCAATCCCGGCTGTGCTGTCATTGTCTGGCAAGCGGACATGCCGCACTCCAGTGAGGCAGGAGATGTGTGTGCGGGTTGGAGTGGCACTCCTCAGGCTGCAGGTGCAGAGTGCTCTGAAACAAAACACAGGAAATAGGAGCCCTCGGAGGAAAACGAGGCCATGCTTATTTGGGCCAGACACACACACACACACACACACACACACACACACACAAAGGCCATCATCATTATTTTCAGACAGCTATTTTCTATGAGGGTCTCATAGACCAGTAGACATACAAACATACAGCAGTAATTTTTTTCTCTAAGTAGCAAAAAGCTGAAAGAACCCCAAATTCAAAACCCTCTCTCCTCCTGTCAACCTTCTCTTAGAAACAAATGGTTAATACTCGTATTATTTTCGGAGAGAGAGATATCCAACTCCTACAGCCATGTGAGCTGTGAGTTATTTGTTCCCTCCCAGATGAATGGTGTTAGGGTTAAAGTTGGGGTGTTGATTCTGTACAGACTGTGGTTCGAATCTGGGCTATGCTATTTACTACCTGTCATCTTGGAGCAATTTCTCTAATCCCCAGTGACTTCTGTGCAATGAGGTAAGCACTACCAACCTGATAGAGACATTCTGAACGCTACACAAACTACTGTGTGTTCAACACTTGTCACAGCATCATGTGAAGTGACGTTAGACACGACAGGATAAATACAGAAAACCACACACTGGAGGTGCCTACACCCATCACATTCATAGAGAAGTTGGGGCTGGAAGAGAGAGCAACAGGGAATTCTTGTTGAATGGTTACAGAGTTTCGGTTTGGGAGGGCAAAAATGATGTAGAAATTGACCAGCGTTGATAATTGCATGATGAAGTGAGCTTAACGAATGTCACTGTACATTTGGACGTACGAAAATGGCTAAAATGGAAATTTGTTTCATGCATTTAGCACAATTACATAGACATCGAGTTGTAATTTTTACCGTAGTACTTGACATATGATAAGTAATAAACAAAGGGTTCGTTCGTCCCACCCTTTGCGTCTCCTATCAGCTCTATTTCCACTGTATTTTACCCGATGTGTCTGCCACTGCTATCAGTACCTCAGCCTTCCTGATAGCGCACTGGTTGCCTCTGCTCATCCCTCCACCTCCAGCCTAGGACAGTGCGTGGCATAGTGTAAGCTTTCGTTTTTTACATATCTTAAAGCTTAGGAACATTCATTTCTCCCCGGGGGCTAAAGGATGATTATTTTGAACTAAAATAATGAGGGCACATCATTGTACAAATATATTTGGGTTTTTTTAATCTTCAATAAATGAAAGAGAATTTTCTTCGAATTAAGCCTAAAGACTCAAATCCTTAAGGAGTTCTAGCACACTCTAGAGCTGGAGGCAAAATAGAAATGGATTATATGGTTGTTGTTTCTTTAAAAGGAAATGAGTGCTGCAGACAGTACTCTGAACTCAGTGTATGATGGGGGGAACCCTTCCCAGCCCAATCTAAGCGCAGTAGCATTTCAAAGAAGCAGCAGCCAGGTACCCTTAGCTTTGAAGACTACTATAGATCGTTAATGAAGTTTCGAAGTTTCCTGACAGTAGCTGCTGAGAGGGTCCATAGCGCCTCACGCAGAAAACTGTCAAAAAAACCTTCTATAGATATATTCCCCTTTGTTGAATTTTCCCACTTAGACTAACTGCTCAACTCCTCTCTCTCTCTCTCTCTCTCTCTCTCTCTCTCTCTCTCTCTCTCTCTCTCTCTCTTTCTCCTCTCACTCTTCCCCACCCACTCCTTGCTGCTGTTCACACTGCTTCATTTCCAAAGTTCAGGTTCCTTGCACACACTCACCCCAAATATGCAAAACCAGATCCCAATGGCTGCTCAACAAAAATCAGCAGCTACTCTATCCTTCTCCCTGAAAATCTAGTGAAAACAATGAAAATTCTGCACCTTACGAAATGCCAGTAAACTTCAATACCAGCCATTCCTGGGACACACTTCCTGAGAACTATCTGGTGCTATTTCACTTTCACTTTATTTCTTTTATCCAGGTCCATGGATAGGATGATTAATTGACATAAACGTTATGAACCCATTCTCTTTCTGGCTTAGGGCTTGCCAACTTTGCCCACGCAGTTGCCCACCAGTTGCTGGTCTTCTCCAGTGACTCTAAGGAGATCTGGCTACACTGACCCTCCCCCGACCCCGGTCACCCACTGGGGATCGAGAACCACTCGTGGCACAGTTGTAACCTCTCTCTGGCTCACAAGTAGATGAGCTGAGATGTTTGGTGTTGGGTTACAAAAGAGGTTTAGGAATGGGAATTGCCCACTCCCTTGAGCACAACTCCTTAAAAATAAAAGAGGGTCCTAAGTTGGCTTTAAAGTCGAGGTCCACTCCAGTCCTACATTCTGTGCATCTGTGGTTAACTGAAATGTAAGAGCATCAGAGCCCGACATCTTAGCCATGACTACCTTCATACTTCCTTGGAAGATTTACTTCCCCAAACCTAAGCATTTTAGTTCTTTTCTTCTGATCCCTCTGAATATCTTGCCTTAATTTAAATCTTCAACAGTGTCCATGAATAACACGTTATAGGACCCCCACTCCCAGACTTCTGGTCCAATAGATATTTTGTATTTATGACAAGTTATCAGAGAATGCAGGTGCTTCTGGCCAAAGGCCCAAACTGTGAGAACCAAAAAGTCTTTACCAGCTTTTGGAAGAGACATTAATCTTGTTTTTCAGCCGTGGTTCGCTCCTGGTTTCTTTCACTGATATCTTCATTTCAAAAAAAAAAAAGCCTAGTCAATAAAATTTCTTATCCTAGATTCATACTCCTTTCCTGAAATAGAAGGCTATAGAAAAAGACTAACGCTTAGGACAATAAACTGAAGTTTAATTCTTAGATGCAGTGAATTTCCCAAAGGGATTGAAATGGCGTCGAGTGAAATGGGGCAGCAGTTCAGCACCACAAAGCGAGCTTTTCCCAGGGCCGGCGCCAGTCACAAGGCGGGCATCAATTCAGGCCTGCTGCTTTATGGTCCCTGTGAAGAAAACACTTCTGACAGTTGCTGCCTCAGAACTTAAACTCTAAAGCAATAAATAGGTGACTGTAGGCCAAGCTATAGAAGAGATTTAAGATCGGGGTCTAATGGCTTCCGACAGCCCAGCAATGGTCTCACACCTTGCAGGAAGCAGCAGTTACAGGCCCAAGAGCATAAATAAACGGAAGCATTCAGGAATCAGTGCCCATGAACCTGAAAACTTAGGAAAAAATTTAGAGCTTTGAGCCTACACACCACAACCCCTCCTCGAGGCGCTTTGACTTTGGAAGTGCCTTTGTCCCAGTTAAAGTTTTCACTTTGTCATTGTGTTTCCTTGTGGCATTGTTCTCATAGGCTCTTACTTTGCATGAATATGTTATGAATGTAAGAATGCCAATCCCAGTGGATGTAGACAGTTTTATTAGAACTGCAATTTCTCTCGCCTACCACACTGTTAAATGGTGGTTTAAAGATGTGGATTCATCTTGCTGATCTGATTATGCCAGACAGTTCTTGTTGGATCTCTTGAGTAACTGGATTTGAAGAACTTTTGTACAAATGCATAATTTTGAAGGGATTAACTGGTTAAGTGCCTTCTAGCCTTTTATCCAGCCAAGTTACGAATCAGCAATCTGCCTTATTTATCATCTGAGCTCCCTTGAACTTACTGGGGGAAAAAAGGTGTTCAGCAAGCTCACATCTCAGGAAGTGAGGTATTTCTAATGCAAATCACAGGGTTTCATCTTTGTGGGTCTCGACTTCAGAAAGCTTGCCCCATGTCTACCCTCTCCTTCAGAGCCTATGCTCAAGATGTTTACCTCTTCAGAAGTCTCTGCCATGGCCATGTGGTAGTGGTGAGAGTGGTAGTGATGGTCATGGGGAAGGTGATGTGGGAGTTGGTTGAAAAGTGGTGGAGTTAGGAGACAGTGGAGGCTCTGAGGGTGCTGGAGGTGGGTGTGTGGAGTTGGTGAATCTTGCAGGGTGGGTGTGTGGGTTGTGTTGAGGAGTTGGTGGTGAAGTCACTGAGGCCGGGGAAGGCGTAAAGGTGGTAGGGGTAATGGAAGTTGTAGAGATGGAAATAAAAAAAAGGTGCTGCTCCTAGTTTTAAAAAAAAGACAAGAAATTTTAAAACTATAGATATCACCCCAGTTTCCCAGAAACAGAAGCCCAGAGAGGAAACAGCAGTATGATTTCACACCAGAGAATCCTTACCTCTCTGTCTCCTTCCTATTTCTGTTCAAAATGCACAAAGCCTTGAAGATGGCTAAGAAAACCAGCACACTAGAGCTAGGATCCCAGAATTACCAAAACCTTGGAGCCCAATAAGTTCACAGAAGCACTGAGGACAATTCACATCCAGATTCCCTATTGGTCATAACTATGGTACATTTATTACAACTAATGAACTAGAATCATCCCTCTGGTGCTTGACTATTACCTGGACCCCACCTTTTCACTGGATCTCATTTGTATTTTTCTAAATATAAAACATGTAGACGTTAGTAATTTTGCAAAAACAGTAAACTGCATCACACCAGGTTGCTTGAAGCTCCTCGACAGCAGGATCTATGTTAGGCAGTGTGTACAATTTTCTTTAGCATCTTTTAGATATATTAGAGGCACGATATATAGTTGTTTGCTGATTTTGTTATTATAATATGCCTCTGATTCCATTTTTGTACAAGGTGATTGATATACCTGGAACATAAAGTGTAATGAAGGTAATTCATGGGAGCCTGCAGATGGTCATGTGACTTGCACTTGTTTTTCTAGAAGCCTCGCCCGTGTCTCAGAGCTGAATACAGTGCTGGTAGCAACAGAGTAAGGGCTGAGTTTTTAAGGTAATTCCAGAAACGGCATATACAGAAAGACTGATAATTCGAGAACCTTATAATCCGCTACTCCTCTGATCTTCTGTGATGACTGAGTCCTAAGAGAGGCATACGACACTCTGACCACTCTCCTGTCAGGGCCACCTACACAACTGTGTGCAGCCCTCCTAACAAGGCCTGGCTCCTTGGCAGCTCAGCCCCCTTTCAAATTGAAGATGTTCCAACAATTAGCAGGAAAAAAGTAGTTACCTAGAAGGGAAAAATCATTAGACCCGAAGCTCAAGTTAGAAATGAAAAGCCTTTGATTCAGGCATTAATAGCTAACATTTTCTAAATGCCAGGGAATATTTTACTCAGATTATCAACTCCCTTGATCCTCTGAGCATACGCGGGTTAGTCAAGTTCTGTCTTAGGCAGGCAGACGCTTCTTCCTTTCCTTTGTCTTACATGTGTTCAGAGGAGTAGATAAATTCCATCTGAAATTTTTCATCTTGAAGACGGTGAAATATTTTTGCCATTGTGCGAGCCTGATTCCAGAATTCTTGCAAATAATGACAGGAGGAAATGTCAGCTAGAAGGAGCGATTTGGCCCAAATCCAATCCCATCAGTGCCATATTACTGCTTCTCTGTTTCTCTCAGTCACTGTGTTCTGTCTCTGTCTCTGTCTCCTCTCTCTCTCTTTCTCTGTCTGTCTTGCTATTTTTCACACACACACACACACACACACACACACACACACACACACAGAGTAGAAGGTAGACCATCATGACAGCAACTAAAATAATTGTAACTTCCTACAAGTTTTGATAAATAAGGAAATAACAAGTAGATTAATATTGGTGCATTTCCTATTAATCTTCTATTATTAATATAAGTTCATGATAAAAACTAAAAAATATATACTCATTTAAAAAAAACAAAAATGACCCACAGGCACATCCCAAACAGCCAACACTATTATTTTGTCATAGTCCCCCTGGGTCTTTGTTCTGTACATATATGGTTTTACCCTTAACCAGAATCATACTCATGTGTACTTTGATTCTTTTTTCATATAACATTAATTCATTATTATTTCCCCATATTGTTATAAAATCTTGAAAATATTTTTGTGACTACAATATAGTAAATTACTCACTGAATCACCACCTCTACTTCATGTAATAGCAAAGTCAAGCAGGACTATCATGAACTTGGCTTCTCCCCTGGGTTCGATTCACGCTCAGGTTCCTTCTGCTAAAATCTGGCCCCTTACTGTTCAAAATGCTTTAAAATTGACATCTGAACATTTATAATGGGAAGGTAGATAAACACAGTGACTTTAATTTATGAAGAGTCCTCTAGTAAAGAAAAACATGTTTTAAAAGTACACTTATTTAATCAATTGGTACTACATAAAGCAATCAGTAGTGTAGAGGTGGTAATTTCCAAACCAAATATTAGTACTGAGCCTTTTTGTATAGTCAGCAAAAACTCACACAATGGCAGAAGGATGTGGTCTATGGAATGCAAATTGGTAGTATAATAATGTTTTCCAGTTAAATAATTTTTATTTGTTCTCTATTGTATTAATAGAGATATAATGGACAAAGTACAAATTTCCAAGGCAGCTATAACTGAATTTGAATTGCAGTCTTTAATTCAATAGTTTTATCTTTACTAGGCAAGTTCTTTAAACCTCTGAGTCTCAGAAACCTCTTTCATGGAATAAAGATTGTGTTGACCACTTTATCATATTATTTGTATTAATGTTTGAGAGATTGTGTACGAAGTCATTTAAAGGCACGTGGCACACAGTGGAGCCTTCATGAGTGCTCGCTCTACTGTTTCTTTTTCCTAAATACCTTGGCTTACCCAACAGATTTGAAGCCTCATCCCTGTTTCAATACACAAAATGTTTCCAATTTCCTTTCTATGCATGTGTGCTTAGATCATGCCATCTACTTGCATAAAAACATGCTACATGTAAATATAAATTTCACTTTATTGGAAATACCTGTCGGATGTTCTCTGGAGTAGCAGTTATTCATGTGGGTGGATTGTATGATGTCAGCTTGCTCAGTCTGGATAGAGGCAGTGCAGACTGGATGTCAGAGCAAGCTGACCAGAGCATCTGCTGTGTACAGCCAATGCCAGGTGGGATGCGGTGGGTCAGTCCCCTTCTTTTGTATACCCTTGTATCCTTTCAGGTACTGGAATAACTTTCCCACTTCTGTCAGGCATATCAGAGCAGGTCATAATTCAAGTTCCCAAAAGTTAGAATATATAGGGGACAGACTAAAATTTACAGCGATGATACTCAAGACGGCCCCAGGAGCAATGGACCAACATTACCTAGCAGCCAAGGCAGGGGTGAGGACAGATCTCTCAGGGAGGCTCATAAGGCAGCTGCGGTGCTCACAGCTCAAGCTAAAGTGAAACCATGTTAGCTCAACCAGGGTTTCCTGAGTGCCTGCCTCTCCCCATTTAGCCACCTGACACCAGACGGCACCTCCCCATATCTGAAAATAGGGAAGAGACAAGTGAAAATCTCCAAGGTGATTAAATAGAACTATTAAAAATTCCATTTGTATTTTACCTAAGTTCCTCATCCCAAATTTGTCTTGTTTCCAATTTCAGTTAAAAATTCATTTAAAGTGCTTGCTTTTTGGTAATAAATACTTCAGTGGTGTTGAAGTTAGATTTTTAAAAAGACAGAGAGGTGTGCATTGCTCCATGCCTCCAGTCACTTTACCTGGGACAAACTCGCTGGAGCGCCGGAACTGGCAGCACCAGTGGGGGCAGTAAGTGCATCTCCTGCACAGAAGGCACATGGGCACATAACAGTTATGCAGCAGGCGACCATCGTCATTCCCCTCACCGGCCATAGGTTTCCTGATAACAAGAGTCCTGGGGATGTGAGCAGGAACAATGCGCATGGTTCAACAGCCATCATCGCTGAAAACAATACAGATGTAGGCAGATAAAAGTCCAAGGTCATTCATTGTATTCAGAGAAACAAACCAGGCATGGAAAGACGACTATGTGATTTCACTTAGATGTGAAATCTGAAAAAGTTGATCTCACAGAGGCAGAGAGAAGAGTGAGGGCTGGGGATTGATGGGGAAAAGTTTGTTAGTCCAAATTTAAACTAGATGTGGAATATAAGCTCAAGAACTCCACTGCTTAACCTAATGGCTATATTTAATGGTAAAGAATTGCACTCCTATACATTGACAAGAGAGTAGATGTCAAGGGTTCTCAACACAAATAAATGGTAAGTAGATGAGGTAATGTGCTTGTTAACCACATTTAGGCCTTCCACAATACATACCTATTTCAAAGCATCATGCTGTACACAATGAATACAATTTTATTTGCCAATTTAGAATGCTGGTCTTTTTCAAAGTCTGGAGGGGTGAATTATTTCATTAAAGGTAATTTTTTTTAAGTTGAAGCAGTACGTGGAACTTAAGTTAACCTTTATTTTCAGCTTCGAGTAAGAAATCATATATTAGACATTCTCTGTGGTGGCTTTTCTAGGATTTTAAATTTTTTTGCCTGTTACTTATACTTCAAAATATGACAAAACAAGATTTAGTAATATCAAAACATATTTGACTTTGTTTTGCTTAAAATATGAAGATAGATCTTTTGGAATTTTTTTCTTTCTAGTGATAAAGCTTATACCTAGTTATATATAAAATTCAAACAAAGATAGCCTACGAAATAGAAAACAGCCCAAATTCACAATCCTAGGTAATCACCACCAGCATTCCAAGAAGTATTCTTACAAATGTATGTATAATGTGTGTATGCATATATGTAGAAAATCCTACAATATCAGAGACTTCAAAACCAACTTGTTCTCTTTTGTCCTATGGTTTAGTGATCTTTCAACCTCAAAAATATGACTTATGTTTTAAATAGCTACATAGCATTTTGTGTTATAAATTACTATAATATGTAACTAATCCCTTATTAATAGGTTTTTTGTCTCCATATTTTTAGAACTCCAGACAAATAAGGATAAATACCCTCTCTCCCTTTTCTAATTTTTATCATCAACAGAAATAACTAGTAGAGAAATTAGTAATTGAAAGCCAAATGCATTTAAAAGTTTAAATGCTTCAACAAACTGCCCTTCCCAAACATACTGTCAATTTTTTTGTCTTTGCCATATGATAGACAAAAATTGGCCTTTCATTTCTAAATAGAGACAAAAATAGATTTCTTTTGTTACAAGTGAAATTAAATAAAATTAAGTCAAGTATACATGTGAATTTGATAATCATCTCAGGAACCCTCTGTATAATATTTGAATTAATTGGGCTGTGTGCTATTCAAGGAATTTTTCATTTATAAACTAGGAAACATTGCATCTTTCAATCCCTTTAGAAAAAAAAAAAACATAGCAAGTTCCCCCTAAAGGAAAGAGATAGGAATAATTTAAATATATCAGAGCATACGGCTTCAGGCATCTTGTCATTTTTTAAAGATATTTATAATCTTAAAAAGAGTATTTGGAAAAAAGTCATCCTTACCACTGTGATTCTATCATAAGTAATCACCAAAAGCTATTTAAAAAGCAGACTGAAAAGACTGAAAGTCAAGGAATGTGGCTCTTTTTTCTAGGCCTACCACCAAACCAATTGAGGACTTAAAAAATAGACTTTACTTTTATAAGCACAAGTTTATTCCTTCAAAAAAATGAAAGGATTTGAACAGGTGTCTTTGCTGTCTTTACAGACATGATGTGTTAAGGACCTGACCCTTAAGGACACTAGCTACGCCAATTGCTTAGTTGACTAAGATACCAACCCTGGCACAAATTCAGTCCTACCTCCCATCTTAAATATGACCACACATAATCAGCAAATCTTGGTTGAATGAAAAGCAAACTAATTTTATTTCAGTAACAATAATCTAGGGAAGCTAGAGAAAAATGATGTGTGTATGTGAATGGAAGCGCGCGCGCGCGCGCGCGTGTGTGTGTGTGTGTGTGTGTGTGTGTGTGTGTGTGTGATTTCTTTCTCAGACATATGTTAAGTATCTATCGTCCCATAAGCAAGAAATAACAGATCTGAATAAGACCAAACTTTCTCTCCTTGACGAGTTTTGTATCTAGCAAGAAAATGAACAAGTAAACAAGCAGGTGCTACTGAAAGAAAATTTGAAGTTGCATTTAAATAATACCATTCCTTCCTCAGAACGGGAGATAGCATTTTCTTTTTCCCCCATTTCATGACACAGACAGAAATGATGAAACACTTGAGCAAGTACAAAATATCTTTCAAAGAAAAAAAATTGAGCCTCTTTTAGAATGACATTATCCCACTTTGACTGATAAGAGTGTAACGTTGTCTTTTAGTTTAACTCTTGAAATGTAATTGTTAACAATGTGGAAGTTTCTAGCTTACCTACAGGTAGTTGCTCTATACTGGTAAGTTAGAGAAAAATCAGACACATGTCAGGAAAAGTCTCAGGAGTGGGACCAATGGATAGGAGGTAGGAAATTCATGGGCCACCTCAGACCCCCAACTGCAGATGACACCAGCGCCCAGCTTCCTGGATTTCCACTGTGGCAGCGACTGAGCTCATGGAACTGAGTAGCATCGCCATCTTAGAAGTTGGCATTTGGAAGACGTTCTGTGTGTAAGGGGCCCAGCCACTAGCCTAGGACTAAGCTGGACAGGAAGCTGCAGGAGAGGAAAGCAGAGTAGTAATTGACTGAAATAATAACAATAATAGAAAAGAAAGAAGATTGTACAGTCAGTTGACATCATAAAACAATAATCATGAGAGAAACTTGGTTTTATGATGGAGTCCAGTGGCTCTCCAATGTCAGCGTGCACCCGAATAACTGGGAGGACTTGCTAAAAACCCAAGACTGTCAAACCCCACCCCACCCCGAGTGCGTGACTCAGCACATCGGGGCGGGGATTTGCTCAGAACCTGCCCTGCTAACAGACCAAGAACCACTATGGCTTGGATACAAAAATCTTGGAAATAGGGACTCTGAGAAGGAAAGGACTCCTGTGGAAACCTGTGGATTTTAACTCAGGCTCCGTCCTGATCTCTTGGCCTGAAAGGAGTCAGGAAGACAGGAAGTTAGTTAACAAACGCAAAGACGGAACAAAAAAATGTAGGCAGCGACAGTGACTGAAGCTAACGTCATGTTTGGCTTAGGAAAACAAGTCATTGAGGCTGGGGTTGTGCACGGTCTCAGCTGTGGGGCGCAGGAAGAGGCAGAGGCAGGCGGGTCACACCTGCCCGGTATCACTATCCACCCACACCCACCTCTTAATCACCTTTTCTCTGAACCCAGAGCTGCTCTGCTTATAAACTTGCATCGGCCTTTGTGAATTCTTGAAGAAGACTCCTGTATCCACTTCCCACGCTAGTACAGAAGACTCAATATCAACTAAACATTGTCATATAAAATTGCCAGTATTAAACAGCTTTTGGCTCATATAAAATGGCAATTCCATTCGGTGCAAGTTAATACAATTAGAACTGTAGAATAAGCGTGATATAAAATAGGAATTGAAAATAAGTGCAAAATTATTTACATTTAATTCAACTCTCTCCTTTCAAAAATAAATTGAAAATGAGAATCAACTCTTAGGTTTTCCATATTTAGGTTTAAAGACTTGGAGGACTTTTTTCCTTCACAAATTTTCTGTCCTTGAAACCACTTTCCCGGAGCAGACTCTGATCTGCTGCCCCCTGCCGTCGGGTAGGGGAGCAACCTGCTTTTAACTGTAGGAGGCTGGAGCTATTCTAACACACACACACACACACACACACACACACACACACACACACACACACACAAAATCAGGATTTCTAAACATGTCACTTAGGATTATGACTTGTTTTGGGTAATCTTTGCTGCTGCTTTTCTCCATTAGAAGATTATTGAGCCTTGATGGACTAAGTCATTACCACATGAGCCCCACTGACGTGATATGCTTCCCTTTTGGATGTAATTTATATTTAAAAGGAAGGATAGAATTACAGTGGGACGCTCAGTAACTCTCACTAATGACAGGGACAACTGCTTACAAATTTCAGTTGCCAGGCTATCGAGAACATAGTGAAACTTAGTGGAATAGAGGGGGGTGGAGCCTGGGTCATGGTGATTTTGTTGGAATGAGTTAGCATTTAATTGCTTTCAATAAAAACGGGGGTCTGTGCTCTGGTGGTTTTATTCTCCATGTCATACAATAAAAATGAACATAAGCAAACTCTGGTCCTTGGCCCTCTGTTTTTCTCTGTGACATCAACAGCTGGGTTTTTATACGAATCACTGTGTTTTAGATCTAACAGAGAATTGTGTGCTACTGGTGGTAACTGTGGTTGCGTGGGGGCAATTAAATACTGAAAGTTCAATCCAAGATGAGTAGGAGAGTCAAGATTGTAACTCAGATACACAACTGGTGAAATTATAGTCCCTCCCATACACCATTTGTTCTTAGACATCTTTAACGACCAAGCTTCAAGCTGTCCAAAGATTGGGATAGAAAAAGGGATGTATCTAGTAATGCTGAGCTCTGCCCACTCCTCCACCCGCAGCATTTGAAAATGGCCCTCCTCTCTCCTAGAACAGTGCACTTGGGACACACCAGAGGTCCACACGGGCATAGTATAGATGATCCCAGTTGGGTCACAGGCCAAAACCTTTGAAAACAACTTTTCTGAGTTATGGTTGTAATTTAACTTGGCAAATTGAGCTTCTCTTCTTAATAAAATAGACTGTGGAGCTACAGGAACACATAATCCCAGCCAAATACTCACAATCCAGTTTTCACCAAGTCCCTGTAGATTAGTTTTAATCAACTATTACTGAAGAAAAAGAAATTGTTGGCTGAAGTTCCTTTCTCTCCATTAAAACTGTCGATCTGAACGCTAGTTATATGAGCATTTGCTACAATGTATGCTTACTTCTTACAAGAGGAGGGCCAAGATCTTCAACTTGGCTCCCAAGCTCTTACCCAGAGCTACATAAACTATGCTGCAGGGCCAGTTTTATTTTGTTTCTGTTGTTTGATGTCCAATTTCTTACAGATGGATGACTATAAATACAATAAAAATCAGTTATGCAAATAAGTGAAAACAGTCACACAAAAAGCAAATCCAGTTTTTCATTTGTTCATGTTTAAGCCCATTTTTTTAAATTATTAGATTTAACCAACATAAAATCACTTCGTGAAATTGCTATAAGAATGTCTACAGCACACACTTTTGATCCTTGCCTCTCCAAAACATGGAGGCAGACAGATCACAGTCCTTACACCTCACTGCACATAGCACAGTCCAGCCTGGGCCACCTCTACCCCTCACTCCCTGCATGCAGCCATGCTGGGACACTCCTTCTCAGCACCTGCTTCCCTTCTTGCGTGGGAAGGGCTGTCTCATCTGCCACGATGTCTCCCAAGGTACTGGGTAGATAAAGGTAGCCTTACAACTTAGTCATATATAGTTTTGATGAAAAGGGGGATGTTTTATTACGTTCCATTGCTACAGGAAAATATTTAAGGCACATTAAGTGATAAAAGAAGTATAGGATAAATGATATATGTGGCCTCTAGGTTGTTGAAAGGGTAAGAAAATAAAAAGACAAGCTATCTAATCTTTTATCACGTAGTCTCTGTATTTGATTGCATAAGCACAAAGAAACTCTGGAAGTACACATGAAAGACTAACCTCAGTGGTGACTTAAGGCTAGAGCATGATGAATGGATAAACCAGGCAGACAGGGAACAAGGGTGTAAGAAAGATTTCCCACTAGACACCATTTTGTTTTTGAACAATGTCAATAACAACTACTAAAAAGGTGAAATTAAGAAAACAGAATGAGAGCCAATTAAAGAATGACCAGGATGGAAACACAGTGCACTGTCAAAGTGAATGTTCTTAAGGGAGGCCATCTGGATTCTGCACACCTGCCTGAGGGGGAAAGGTTGGCTTCTGAGATAAACTCATCCTTCTGCTGGACTTCACCTAGTCCTTGCTTCTCCGACTCTGTATGCAGAAGCTCTTTGCCCTGGCTAAGAGAGAGAGCGCACGTGTCTCGCTACTGAGATAAGCAAGTCATTCTCTTGTATTTCCTCCATTGTTTTCATTTTGATGCCACATTAGGTGCTTTACAGCCCTTTTGTTTTTTCTTTTAACTTAACTAATGTCCATAGAGTATCTCTCACGTGGGACATACTACACTACGCCCTAAACTATAAACATTCTCAGTTGATCCATGGTCTTAGTCATTTTTTTCATTTCCAGGACATCATACTCATCACCCACAACTTAAGGGAGGAAAGGTTTATTTCAGCTCACAGTTTCTGAAGAACTTTGTGGTCAGCCCGCAGTGGCGAAAGTGCGTGGGAGAGGCCTTGCCAGAGAAAAGCTGATCGTGGTATGTTGGGACATGAAGTCAAGAGAACAAAAGAAAGGGGCGAGTAGCTTGTGTCCTTCCGGGTCACGCGCAGTGATCCTTGTCACCAGACCCTGCCTCTTAGCAGCACAGAAAATCAACAGATTAAATGTCCTGACTGAATCACTTTTCCATCACTAGGCTTGTGAGGGACATTCTAGATCCGAACCAAAACATCTACTTAGGATATTTAAAGTTTAAGGAGGCAAAGAACTGTGCTCTTTGCTAGTGAGGATGTTTCAGTAGTCCTTACGGAATACGTCAGTGGCTTCCGATTGCATGGGACTTGGTAGGAACAGTGGTGCCTTCACCTGTTGACTCGTGGAGCTTCTGTCACTCTTCAGATGGTTTTGCTGCAGGGGAAGGTGAGATGGCTTGTCTCCCCTCTCACATGAATGCTTGTCTACTGGGCTAACAATGTGAAGCACATCATTTAGCATTGCGCTTAGGTCTGAAAACATTCATTCACTCCTTTCTTCATTCTTAAAGCATTGATCCTGTGACAACATTTAAGAATTGATTGCAGCAGCTGGCAGCTGCATGAAAATGACCAGGCTTTGGGCCCTGTCTCAAGAAGGTGACACCTAGCTGGGGAGAAAGGGCACGCTCGTAAATAATTACGCTACATGGTAGAAAAGACCAATTGCCTCAGGAGAGGTCCCGATATCAGCTAGCAGGCCAAGCAACCAGGAAGGCCTCATCTCAGTGGTGGCTGCATGGTGGGGTGAGACGACTCCAGGAACATTTGAAGCTGTGAGAATCTCCTCACCTGAGGGTAGTCTTTGGAACCTTTGCTTTCAATATGGCAGCCAAATTATATCTCTGGGTTTAAATCTTAGTTTTGAGGGGGATTTGTGCCTTTGAAATGTATTGTTAGGTTTGATGCTTAAGTGAGTTTGACATCTACTGGCCACTTGATTTTACCCAGTTAGAAATAAACATAGCCCCCACTTTGTCCTACAAGTAAACAACATCAGTAATTCCCTTTCATCCAGTCACACAGATGAAAATCAGCTAAAACACTATCAAATATAATAGCTAACACTTTCTGAGCTCTTACTCTGCTCACATGACAGGCGTTTGTCAGTTAGTCCTAACATGGAACTTACGAGTTATATAGTTACTACTGTGCCCATTGTGCAGGTGAGAAGGTGGAGACTCAGAGAGGTTGGTTTCTAGAGTCATATAATTACCAAGTGATACAGCTGGGAGTTGAATTCAGAGCAGATTCTAACCCCAGAATCTTAATTTCTATGGCAATGGTTTTTTGAATTAGGTGCAGGGCTTATTGAATGACAGTTTGAGCCCTCCTCCCCTAGAGTTTCTGACTCAGGGAGTATTTTTACAAGTTGCCAGGATATCCTGGCACTGCTGCTGATGCCCTTCGAGCCCCACTGCCTCAACTATACTTCTGCCTGTAGTCATCCCAGAGTTCTTTGGAGGAACTTGAACCCAGAATAAATATTTATGCCAATTTCCCTTTATTGGAGTGATCAAGATTTCATGTAAAGTCTTTGAATAGACTTACAGAGTGTTTAGAGAAAGTAGCCAATGTATCAGATTTTCCAATTAAAGAATTCATTTTTGATGCTGTGATAATGGAATTCTTTTTCATTAACATAAGGCTCATCTTCCTACATGAATATGAGATTAGTCGGACAGCATTCTGATCATTATTGTTCAACTAGGCATACGGTATGAGAACTAACTCAAGACAGGGAAGGTCTCAAATTCTTAAGACAGCACTTGACAATCAAGAGGAAATATTTTCTTGGTTCATCTCAGTCAGTAGAAATGTATTTATGTCACATGCTGCTATTGTCTCTTAGTGTGTCACCTTGTACTTTCCCTTAGTGGCATTTACCATGCCTGAAAATATTTGTATAATATCTCTCATCTCTTGCAAATCCTAAATTCTATGAGGATCACGTCTGTCTTGTTTACTTCCTGGCCTGGGACAGTGCCTGACAGTATTGCTGGCTGTTCTGTAATCCATAATCTTACAGGCAATAAATCATAATCACAGCAGTTATAAACCTGTCCAGCTAGCTTCAGAGAGAACTTTTTACAGAATATACGTTGTGGGATTTGGAGGAGGAAAAACTATGTGAGTGTTTTATAAAACAGAAGTGACATGATTTTGTTTCCCAGTCCCAAGCCTTTTCCTAAAGCACTTGCGTAAGACACCCTCCTCCTGTCAAATGATTTCTGGGTTTCTGTATGAAAAACACACACACATTGCTTGGAGGAAACTGGAATATAATGAGGCAACAGAAAAGAAGAATAACAGCCTATAAATCTAATCCAGCTGTGTGGCTGTTTCTTGCCAATGGTGTAGGAGTTGGAGTAGTGGCAGCGGTGCCTGAAGGGGACTGTGAATGGCTGTCTGCAGGCCCCAGTGGGATGTGCGCTGCAAAGGAAGATGTAGGGACTACAGCCCCATTGTTGTGCTCCACAATAACACACAGCTGTCCCTCCCCTTATGCACCAAGGAGTATATTGACTGAGATCACACTCAGATTCATGGGTCACGTGCGACTTTCCTCACTCTGGATGCTATTGTGATAACATTTGGTGGGTTACAAATTGTTGAAAGAATAGTCTTAAAGATCAGAGAGGTAAATAGGAAAAAATCTCAGATGAACCCAATGCAGCTAGCTGGGTAACAGCTGCAGATACAGAGCACTGCTTGTACAGACTAATGCTTCAAGGAAAACCCTCGCTCTGTGATTCCCTTAAGCCTACATTTGACTTACATGGCGATGCCTCTTGTCGTATGTTCTAACGTTGGCCATTGGCTAACGAGAAAAGCCCAAAACAAAACGCCCTAATAGAACCCTTTTGTGATCCTGCCCCACTTAAAGAAGTGTTTGAGAACCTTATTTGTTATATATAGTTGATCACAAGTCAGTGTTCTTACTTAGTGTTAAAAAAAATTAGGAAGATGGACTCCATGGTATTTTTGTATAGGTTATTCTGACTTTATTTTTTACTACCATTGTTTTCTGTGACGATTCTATTTGTGGATATTATATATTTTCATTTTCTATTTTATTATTCTTTTAAAAATAGTGTATCTACATGTAAAGCAATATTCAAACAAATTTATTCTAAAATACTTTCTGAATATCTATTAAATGCCAGGAAAGCCTTTAAGTGTTGAAAAAGTTGACATGAATTTTATATTCACTGAGCTTAAGCTTGTATGATATGAAAAGCTTATTAAGGTATATCTAGAAAATAGATTTTTATTCTGCTAATGACTTTAGACAAGCAGCTTACCTTCTCGGAGCTTACCTCCTTTTTAAAAGACTTGTGCTGAATAATACCTTCATTTTGTAAGATTTTTGTGAGGATTAAATTAGATCAAACAAGTCTTGTTTGGATGTCACATAACGAGTAACTATTAATGCCTACCCCCTTTATCACTTGAAACCATGTTTTGTAGAAACAATCTGATCTAAACTTCACATCAGAAAAAAAAATGAGTGTTTCAGATCTACTTAAAACCAAGGGACCTGTGTTTAAATGGAAGCCTTATTTAAAAATTTAAAAAGGACCCAATATGAGTAAACCAAAAAAGCAATTGATAAAGGAGGAAGGGAAATTTCCATGAATTTCTCGTTTCCCTCTAAAGGGGAAAGGTTTAGGAATGACACCATGGTAGGAGAGATCTTGGTCTGACTGGGACATGCCACAGACAGACGGAAAGTTCCACCCACCCTGTGGATGCTCTGCTCAGCTCACACCCTAGAGGATTCCTCTTTCCAGTCTATTCTGTTTTTGCCTCCAGGAAAAAAAAAAAATTGGAAGCAGGAGACATGGAGGGATATTCTTTTTTCTGACGGACATTTCATCAAGTTTATCTCTAGAAAGCCAAAAAAAGCAAGCACTTCTACCACTCAAGTATTGTAAGGAAGTGATTGTTTTTTAGGGTTTTTTTTCTTTATTTTTCATCTCCAAGATAAGAGAGCTGAATAAAAAGCACCTGCTGAGCTCACCTTCCCATTCATCCCAGAAATAAGATGCACGTATGCCCTGACCCTGCGTGCTGCTCGGGCACAGCCACTGCCTGTCCAGGGCAGCCTCGCTTGTTGGCAGACAGGCTAATGGAGAGAAAGTCAGCACTCTAGGAAATACTGATCCTGCAGATGTCCACATATACAGACAGAGTTCCATCAGGTGTGATTCAGGGGTGCCTGTAAAAACTCCACTGTCACTTACCAAAATAAGAGACCTGTGCTGAGGTGTAGCTCAGCAAGCTCAAAGCTCTGGGTTCAATTTCTTAGCACTACATGAACGGGATGTGGTGGCACACACCTGTGATTCCAGCACCTGGGAGGCTGAGGCAAGAGGATTGCCTTGTGTTTGAGGCCAGCCTGGGTTATATAATGAGTTCAGGACCAGGGTGAGTCCTTATCTCTCAGAGGGAGAGAGAGAGAGAGGAGAGAGAGAGAGAGAGAAAGGGACTTATTCCCCAACAAAAAGCACTTAATATTTCCTTGCTATTTCCATCAACAGATACCTGGATAAAGAAGATACGATATATACACAATGGAGTATATGTAGCTAAACCTTCCCTTTGTGTGTATATCCAATAAGTGGTTATGGTCAGTGCTTTGATCCTGTGAGTTCCACATCAGTGAATTCAGCCAAATTCAAATTGAAAATATTCAAATAAAAAACTGTGTCTGGACTGAACATAACTACTCCTTCTCATCATTATCTTCTGAATAGTACAGTGTAACAACTTTTCCATAGCACTAGGTATTAGAAATAATTTAGAGATGATTTTAAATATATGGGTGAGTGTGTGTAATTATATGTAAGTAGCGCAAGTAGAAGGGACTTGAGCATCACAAATTTTGGCACTCAAGTGGGGAGAAGTCTTGGAATCAGTCTTTCATGGGTACTAAAGAAAAAATGTGTTCATACTATTCTAACTACTATCCCTTAGGTGCGGGTCTTTGAACAAGCTATTCTCTTAAGACTTTAAATACTTCTGTAAGATAAAGATACAAGTATGTGTTCTTTAAAGATGTGTCTGTGAGATTCAAATTGTAACATGCTTAATATCATATTCATAGTTATTTTCTTGACCCACATACTCCAATGTTCATCTCTTTTTCAAACCGTGACACTTCCAGATAAGTTTGCAGGTATGAGGAGTTATCCTAGAAGTAGAAATTGCTGTATTCTTTGTTACACATCAATTGAAGAAATGTTTTGTTCTTGGAGGCCCCAGAAGAGTGAGTCCAATACACAGCCATCCTCTCCAGAGCCAACTTCATAAACACTGTCCCTGAGACTCCTGCGTTCTCATATTGCTCAGGAAATTGTTTAACTCAGAAAATGTTCTCTTCCTTCCTCCAGGCAGAACACATAACCACTACATTTTCACATAAACCTCACTGCAATTTTCAATGTTTTCCAATATTCCTTAAATGTGAGGTGATCTCTCTGCACATCTCCCATTACCAAGTTAATTTGTGTGGGTCTCAATATCACTGAACATGAATGTGCCAGTCTTTCCTGAGGGTATTTTTGATTAAAGTTATAGCTCCATCTCCTTTATTTTGTTTTACCTCTATGCCAACTGGATTTACCTGAGTCTTAAGATCAAAATAGGATTGACTAAAAAGCCTTCTTGCGTTGTGAAATTCAACCCTCCCATCCCAACATCTCTTCATAAGATTTCTGCAAATTCTGAACATACTAACTTCTCTGGCCCTGAAATCTTTTTCTGTTCTACCAAGATTATTTGTGGATTGTTTTTAAATCTATTTAAAAATGCTTGATTACCAAAATCCCTCAGGCACTTTTTCTGGACTCTAGACACCATACAAAATTGTCACTTCTCTTTCTGCACCTCTTTTTCCACACCTTGATCTGAATGTGGAACTCGGCTCCATCCATCAATAGCAAGAGAAATGGCTGCATCTTACTGAATATATTTGTGTCTCTAGATATCACTGGAGGAAGTTTAAGGAAATAACTGATAACAAGAGGAGTAGATAGGAAGAAGATTAAATTGCCACCAAAAAAAAGTTTTTTTCAGTCAATCTTTATTCTCAGTTCTTCCATGTTGCTGCCTTTTCCATCTTCCATATTGCTACTATATTTTATTCCAAAGAAAAGGAATTTTCACCACATAGGGGCTTTACAGGGAATGTATAAAGTGCCCATAATTGTACCATAAGCTCTTAACAGCTTCTTCCTTGGCTACTTAATGAGATTTAAAGGTTTGAAATTATCACCGGGAAAGATTCCATTAAGTTCTTAGCCAGGAGCCATCGCCTTCTCCAGCCTCTTCCTGGAATGTTAGGGAGGAGGAGGAGGGGTTTGGTGGGAATTCTGTGAGCAAAGTTGGGAGGGGGTGAGAAACAAGAAATATTTGCATTTTGAAGTGCCTCTCATCTGTTTATCTATCCATGTCTTCATGGAATCATTCATTCAATGAGCCTTCATTTAACTCCACTGTCCCCCGCTAGACCGTGCATTTGTGGCACACCAAACACCATGAGACCCACTCAGTGTGCAACCTCATGGAGATCGGTCGGGACTTGAATAAAGAGTTAGTGGCGATTGAGTTGAATCTGGAAGAACAAGCAAAACCCACCTGGTAGCAATGAGGAAAGAAAGCCAAGAAAAGAAAGCAAAAATATGGTAACTTGGTCCCCACAGCAAGTGATCCCGTCGAACTGGTAGTGAAAGGTTCAGGGAAGGAAGGGCAGAATGCGCATCCTGCAGGCCTCACCCCTTAAGAGCATCTCACCTTACGATGTGGCCCACACAGACTTTAAACTGCAGACAAGTCAAATTTTACAGCAACAATTAAAAATGACCCGCCTCGACACAAATTCTATAATAGAAGAATCCTAGCTAAATTCTTCCCCTAACCGTCATTACTTTTTCTGTGACACGGTTTTTATTCTATTACTGTGACTGAAACCACAGTAATATGAAAGTATCCAAAATCGAGAAATACAGTTCGATTTCCAATTAAATCTTCTGCAAGGGGATAAGCATGTTTTAAATGAGGAAAAATGAAAACTTCATCTTTGTGTTTTGTTTTGATTTTCAAATTTCAAACCCAAAGCCTAGTGAATGAACTTTTTAGGCTCTTGGGAAAGTCTGGCAGCAGAAACATTTCTGAAACTTCTAAATCTTGATGATCTTGAAATATAGAAAGCTGCGCAGCACAGTAGTTTGGGCTTTTTTAATGAAATAATACGCTCAGTGCATCTGCCCTTGGAAGATGGCTCTACTAGATGCAGTTGTCAAGATGGGCAGAATATATGTTGACTATGGGATATAACTGGAAATTTTATAATCCCTACAATGAGCTTGCTTATAATCTTTTCTTCTAAAAACAAGATTTCCTTAAAAAAACTGATATTGCAGGTCAGTTAAGTTTTTTGGTATTGTGCCTGAATGAGTTATAAATGCCTAAAGGAAAATAGTGCGGTATAGTTAATGTGGGGAGTAGTGTAGGGTATTGTAAAAAATATATAAGTTTTTAGACAGATAAGTTTGGGTAGGATGATAACGTTTTGAGTTGTCTTCGATTTAATGTTTTTTGGACTAGTTTAAGTGAAAAATATAAGGTCTCTTCTACTTTTGGAAAACATTTTAAAAGTTTAGGGGGTTTTTTTAGTCTAGTTTTCTCATTTATTTATTTATTTATTTATTTATTTTTGAGACAGGGTCTCGCTCTGTAGCCCAGGCTGGTCTTGAACTCATGGCAATCCTCCTGCCTCAGCCTCCCCAGTGCTGAGATTACAGGCATGCACCAGCACGCCCAGCTTATGTGGTGCTGGGGAATCGAACTCGGGTACTTAGCGCTTGACATAGCACTTGCTAGTCAAGTGCTTTGACCCCTGAGCCATTCCTCCAGCCCCTAAAGTTTAGTTTAAAAAAAAAGCATACATCAATGAGAACACTAGGATGTTAAAGTTAAAAAATAATTGCGTATATAATATCTCTCCAGAATTAGTATCAATTCTAGAATTGGTATCAATTTTGTGTACATGGTATCTACCTAGAATTTTATTTAATAAAATATTATCATGCAGTTACTTCCATCCTGTGTCCCATGCACTATTTAACAGGTTGAACTCTGTTCAATACAAATTGCTTTTAAATGTTAATGTCTTTTGTTATATAGGAGAGTTGGAAAGAATAAACGGGTAGCAGGAATCCATTTATGGCTAACTAAGGGGGAAAATACTTAATAAACTACTTAAAACTGATAGCACAAAATTTCCCTTCATCCTGTGGTGGCTTGGGACACTGAGTACAGACGGTCGTATCTTCAGTACAGGAAATTTAGGCCATCGTGCTTAGGGCCTAGCAGAATAGAAATCACCCAGTACAATCATAAGTGAAATGGTCCACCAAACTACCCTAATCCTTCAAAATTGGAAACAAGATAGGAATGTGGTACCTATTTATAATTCATCGATCAAATCAGTGAGCTAATTAGTAGACATACATATTTTTTTGAATTGCTGGAATGTTTTAAGAGCCATAAAGTTCTCTGCGTTGGATTCCTTCTTAGGCTTTGCATGTTGAAAGCCATCTTTTTTCTGGTGATTGTAAAACTTTGATTGAGTAGAATTCCTAGTGTGGGTCTTTATATTCTTCAGTCCCGGAACACATAACACAGGCTGTGAATTCATTAGCAATTTTATGGTACCGTGGAGTTTTGCAGCTACAACTATAATGAGCCAGATCCAAACTTGCCTTGAATTCCTGTTGATAGGAGAAATCTGTTAACTTTTTCATTTCATTATAATGTAGCATTATCAGGTTACTATTTCAAAATAATAAATAGTTCTTTCAAATGTTATGGGTTCCCAAATGCATATGGAAAATGATATGCCCAGCCAGTAACCTTGTGGTGATTTACAGTACATACTTGTACTCATCTTTACATATATCATCTATTTAATCCTCACGAAAACCCTGTTAAGTCAGTGGAGCCGTTATTAACTCTATTTCTCCTCCCTAGTTCTCTGTTCAAGGTCACACAAGAAGGGAAAGTATCTCCTCTGGGTGTCAAACCCTCCATTTCCAACCTCTTGTCCTGTGCTCTGTGTTTACAGAGCTCAGTAATCGTGAGCACATAAAGCTGTGTGGCTGCACACCACCACGTTAAGTCACCCTCAGCAGCATAGAGGTGAAAGATAAATGAGAAAAGTAATAAATGAGAAAAGGCAGAAACTTCCTTCCCAGATTTGGATGACAGCCCTTAAGAAGCAAATGTAGAATATAGACAGTGAGTCTTGGGTCTAAGCACAACCAGATGCTGAATCTGGAGTCACTTACCTGGTTTCCTCTTAGCTCAGCCTCCTGGATCCCCACAAGCACAGCAGTGGGCAGAATTTAGGAGAATTTCTATTTTCCAGTGGTTATTTAAGTGGTAGCCCTGGAAATAAATTTCATATATCTATTGACATTTACAACAATTATCTTATATTTTGAACTAATCAGGACTGTGATTATAGCCAGAAAGCTTGATAGAAAAGTAAAATAAACTGGTACATCATTGCTTATCAATAGAAGGGAGACTTGCAGGATTACATGACTAGAGAAAGGGAAACGGGTTTTATTTAAAACATTCCTGCACTCCAGGTTCCAATTTATTTAAAGTCCCATGTGGGCATCATCTTCAGTTGATGTCTTCATACATTGGTCAGAACAAACCAGGCCGAATCTGACAGTAGAGGCAAGCTGTAAGCCCTGCCCCTAAAATATGCTACAAAGAATTTAACAAGGGCTTTTATTAAAAGCACAAAAATTACCTGTGATTACTTCCCAAGTATTCTGTTTTTATGCACGTATCAATTATGTATTGGGAGTGACATCCACATTAATTCTTTAGCATGCATACACTTTAATAAAATTTTAATCGGAAACAATTAACTCTTCAAGTTTTCAGGTTTCCATAATATCAAAAGAAATTTGATTTTTCACAAGAAATTTTTCCACAAGCCCTCAGTTCAGTTTGTACAAGCCTAGACCCTGATTTGCAGTATCTGACCTCCGCAGGCACAATCTTTATTCTTTGTTTCAGTTTCTTTTAGACAGCTCTCCCTGAAAAGTAGGTCACAGGCCATCACAGGTGGCCAAGTGTGCAGAATTACTGGCTTTCAGAATCAGTGAGGTCTGTTGCATCGGTTTAGAAAACACACAAAAGAATTAGCTAAGAAGGCTTAAACCAACCTTGTCAGTGAATTGGTTTGGATTTTTCTAAACAGTTAACTAAAGTACAACAACTAAGACCTCTGTATAATTCACAGGTGGTTGTGAAGTTTCTTTATTAGTTTTCCAGGGCTTCCATGACAAAGTACCACAGACTAAGTGACTTAAAGAATAGAAATTTATTTTCTCCCAGTCCCGGAGGCTGGAAGTTTGGGAGCAAGGCACCAGCAAGGTGCATTCCTTGTGAGGCTCATTTCCTTGGCCTGTAATTAAACTATTCTCTCCCTGTGTCCCTCTGTGCATGTTTGTGTCCTAATTTCCTCTTCTTACAGGAATACCATTCCAACTGGATTAAGATTCACCCCTAAAAAAGAACTCCCGATAACTTAATAGGTTTTTAATCACCCACTGTCCAAATTGAGTCACATTCTCAGACACCAAGCCTTTAGCATGGGAATTGTACTGTACACAGCTCAGCCTCTAACAGCTATTCATCTTAACTCATTGGAAACTGCTTTCTCATTACCTACTGGCAGCTAAATTTAATATCTTGGTCTTCCTTCTGATTTTTATTTCTGTACCTTAGTAGTCCCTTTTGATTTAAGTCATCTCAGTCATGGTCTTCAGGGACGTAGCTCAGTGGTTAAAGCATTTGCCTGGCACACGCAAGGCTCTGAGTTTGATTTCCCAATACCACATAAACTAGGCATGGTGGCATACACCCGTAATCCCAGCACTCAGGAAGCTGAGGACGAAAGATTGCTATGAGTTCGGGCCCAGCCTGGACTATGTAGTGCGTAATGAGTTCAGGAACAGCCTGGACTACAGAGCAAAACCCTGTCGAGAGAGAGAGAGAGAGAGAGAGAGAGAGAGAGAGAGAGAGAGAGAGAGGATCATGGTCTCACTTATTGACTATAGGAATTAAGATTTCTTTTAATTATTCATGTATGTCCATGCTGAAACTACTCTCTGCTTCTATTGATGTTACTCAAGTCTCTTTTCACATCTATTTTTCAATTTTCCCTAATTTTCCCTTCACATTCTTGACTTGTAGTTTGAAGTTCAGTATGTTTTTCTCTATAATAACCAAATACTGGAATTACCCAAAATGCTTTTCAGCAGTTCAGTGGGTAAACTGTGGTACATTGAGAGGATGGAGTACAATATAGCAGTGAGACTAGAACTATTGCTACTCACCCCATGATGAGTACAAACATAATATTGCATCTTGTGCTAACCAAGCCTATAAGCTCACCAATAACAGTCAATTAATACTAACTGGATAGCCACTATGCGTCAGGCATTGTGAAAAACATTTTCATATGTCCCGTGTTATTTAATTTTTACAAAGTTATGATGTGGGAGTGAGTACTTTTCCTCCACTGGACATTTGGATATGTATGACATCATTCGCAAGCCATACAAAATTGCCACCTTAAAAATTAGCCTGCTCTATTAGTGTAACACTGACTTATTATATAATTAACTCACCCCTAATACAATGATTGCCTTGCTCAGCTTGAGCCAAATGATTTTCAGGGCCGTACATGACCAACAGGTCATACATTCTACACCCTGAATTCTGCCTTTTTTCCAAAAGGTAAAATGGGGACTTAGAGAGAACAATTTGTTAAAGGCAGAACTGAGATTAAAACCCTCTTTCCAGTGTGGGTACCAGCAGGCCACATGACCATCCTTCTTCCTCCTCCACTGGCCCTGGGGGATTCGCTGGCTCCCTTAGCTGGTAATTACCTTGACGACACCTGGCTACGCAGCTCTGAGGTGTCTCTGTGCTTTTCCTAATTCCTCACAAAATGAAAGATATTTTTCATTTGCGTTCAAGGAGCCCAGCGGCATGCAGGGAGCCAACCCACACATTGCTGATGACCCCCAGAAGGACGTCAAGAGAAGCGAAGGTGCCTGAGTCACATCCAGAATTTTAGAATAGGAATTCCCAAAGCCTCAGTTCCTCTCTTGGAGCTATTTCCAAATACCTTAGCTGCAGATCTTCTTGGCTAGTAGCTCCTGAATTTAACCCAGTTTCTTGCTTTTCTTGGGTTATATCAACAAAACTGGGACATTTGGTGACAGGGAAAACTTGCACCTGCCAGAATGTGAGCAAAGCCACAGTGAAGGCTACTGAGTAGTTCAGGCTCCTACGATGCAACTCTTGCTCATTAATTAGTAATAGAATTTGCTTGAAATATTTATAAAGAAGGTTAATTGCGATTCAATGGTTAATAGTCGTCCTTCAGAATGAAAACAGATGCTATGTATGCTACCTCATGACTTCTAGATAAATTTGCTATCTCAGATTCAGTAAGTCGGTAACAGTATATTTAACATAACATCTCCCATCCATTGTTTAGAGGAAAGTTTAGTCTCTTTGATCCAAAACAATGACTTTCAGCATTTAAAGGCCTCCAGTTTGGTAGACAGATGAAATTCTTGTGGCTTGTTCTTTGATTTGGTATGTATACCTTACTTGCTAGATGCAAAAGGTGTCAGGGGAGCACATCTAATCACTGATAAGAGTTACAGGGTGTAACTATATCAGTCCAAAGGAATCTTCCATGGTCTTTACTCCACATTTACCTGTAGAGATTTTCATTTGTAACATTGACTTTGGAATCCTTTCCAATTATTAAAAACATGTGAGATAGAAATCCCAAGAGCCAAACGTTTACATGCAGGTCCTCCCCAGTTTACTTGTCACCAACCTTCAACATCCTACAGCCCTGTCTACTATCTCAGCTTAGTCCCCTGAATACACTTAGAAACCAGAGCTAAGGATCGCTTCTCCTACTCCCTCCCAGAAAGGGACGTACTTCATGTCCTCCTGTGTCCAGAACACCACTCTTTCTGCCTGTGAGGGTGATGAGTGATTTTTCACACTTTGCTTTGAGTGTTGAGATAGCCATCCATCAGTACAAAAAAAGAGAAAAAAAGCTATTTGTGTTAGAGAGAGAAGGTGAGTTTTTTGGGGGGAAAGAAGTAATATTTAGGACTTTGTATTTTTAGTAATTTTACTTTTTCTTAAAACGAATCCCCAAAGGTAGGTGCTTATTTGCAAATGAGATGTGATGTTTGAGAAGGAATTAGAAATAATAACAGGAATTCCACTTTGGGGTGTGTATTTCACACAGCCATCTGACCTCTCAAAATATAACAAATTTAAGATTCAACATACAAAAAATCAGTATTTCATCCTATATTTACTTCTTAATTATTAAGATAAGGATTATTTGTGCCATCCCTGATATAAGGCAAATTTTTAAAGAGACACATTTTTTCAAAACACCCTAAGTAGAAAAGGTGTCTTACAGGTGCATAATAAAGAGGCTATTCTTGAGATAAAATCGGTCACTAATGATTTAGAACTGCATTCATCGGAGGAAGTGTGACAGTGAACTTCACTAACTCAGACTGGCTACATGTGCGTGAGAGCTGAGCCCTGTTACCCGGTCGTCTGTGGTTGCTGGCCAGGCAGACAAGGCAAATACACTTGGGACATGAGGACAGGGAAGCAGGTGGCGTGTTCAACCTTTACAGAAGAACAAACAAATGGCACATTGTAGACAAATAGATCTTCTTAATTAAAAGAAAAGTCTTACTAATACTACAAAGTGAATTTTAAGCATCTTCACCTGGCAACACCTTATTAATAATAATAAATTTTTATTATATGCTTGAAATTCTTTCCATACCTTAAACCTCTAATCAAAACTTTCTGTCTAATCCAGAGCCATCTTGTCAACATTGGCTATTTTATATGACATCAGTGTCTTAAACAATTTGAAAAAGCTACAGGGGCTGGAGGAATAGCTCAGCGGCTAAACCGCTAGCAGGCACTAAGTAACTGAGTTCAGTTTCCCAGCACCATAAGCTGAGTGTGGTGGTACACACCTGTAATCCTAGCACTCAGGAGGCTGAGGCAGGAGGATTGCCACACTACATAGTAAACTTAGAGCCAGTCTGGAGTACAGAATGAGACCCTGTCTCAAAAAAAAAAAAAAACAAACAAACAAACAAACAAGGAAAAGATACTAAACATATATTTGTTAAGTGCACTTGAATACCAATGATGCCTATGGAGAATATACAAAAGGCCAAATGGTTTAAAAGAAATAAAATTTTTGTTCTCATGAAGAATTTTCATGCTGAAGTGTAACTGAAATATTTTACAGAATAACTGATTTTAATAAGTTCCCAAGGAGGAGCTTAAACTGTGTACAAATCTCTGGAATTTTTGGTGCTGGACTGTTCTATTTTTCAAAGAATCAACCATGTAACTAAAAAAAAGGGGGGGAGGGTAATAATTGCTTTGGAACCAATGGATCACTATGATCATTGAAGACAGATTTTTTTTTTTTTTTAAGAAAAGAGAAGACACAGTTACCTGAACTTCCTCAGAAGTGCTCCGAGATGGTGAGAAATGCACCCTGGGCGGCAAAGAAGGATTGTTTGGTTCTGTTTTTAAAGTGACAATAGGTCTTATATGCCAGTGCTTTCTGCCCCTGTCGGTGTGGTGGTTGTCATTGTTGACGTCATCATCGTGCTTTTGTTGTTTTGAAGGCAGATTGCAAAGACTATTAGATGAGAGCTACTGATTGGGCACCTGGTAAAATTCATGGGGACCGAATCTTTAACCAAACAGAACAGGGGCTGCCAAGTTAGTCCACCGGGAGATGACAGAGGTAGCGCCTCCACGGACAGGGCAGCAGCAGGTACCCCACTCTCACTTGAGAAGACCCCGCCATAGGAGGAAACGGTACAACTTACGAGATGCAGTGGAAACAACGCATAAAGCCCACAACACTTCTAAGGGCTCGTGAAAATGTTTTCACTGTAATGTCTCTTAAAACCCAAACTCTCCCCTCAAAAATCACTATTTTGTAATAATGAACGCATAATAAATCTGGTCTAGGTTAGTTGTGTTTCTGTACCAAAGTAACCATAAAATACAATTGAAAATTTCTTTAGCAGAGAAATAGGCCCAGGGGCCCGGGAAAGTCCCAGTATTACCCTACACCCTGCGGGCCAGGGAAAGTGGCTGCATGTGGAGAGCACTTGGAATCCCACCAGCTTTCGTGGGTGGGGGCGTCTAGTCACAGACCATGGAGATTGTTAGACGTCGCTTTCTCCCACAGGCTTACTACTGTCATCCATCCACAGCCAGGAAGGGCAAAAGAAAAAGTGTCCATTAACACAGAGCACAGAATAAAGCCTGGGAGTTATATATGGTTACATATATGTAGGTGGTAGGTGTATATATACACAGTTATGTGATAAACTCACTCCCCGTCAATCTCAGAAAACTTCCTAGAAAAGATGCTAGCTTGGAGAAGCATGCTATGTGCAACTGTGGTATGAAAAAACACAGCAGGGGTGGGGAAGGGTAGCGCAGCCAATGGGACGCCTTCCTCATAACTGCCTTTGGTTGTTGTTTTCAATAGCTGGGCACCAACTTCGTTGTTGCAACATGACAACTCTTACTAAGGAATCAGAAATCACATTATTTCCATCTACAAACAAATCGTTGAGTCAATGGGGAATACATGATCAGTTGTGGGTTCTGCATATGAATTTCATGTTACAACATGGCCTTCTCCTCGTGTTTCCCAATCATTTACAGCCTGACTTGTGCTTCCTTCGGGATGCCTAGGAATAAGAAGCAACATGGTGAGATTCAGCGCTAGCACTGCCACTATAAGAACATGCAGAACGCTTCGCTGGTGAGGATGGAGATAATTAAGTCACAGCTAGTGGGGTCCAAGCGCTAGCCTGTGTTGGAGGGAATCCGCATGAGCACCATTAGCTAGGAAGCAGCACAGGAGGCGTCACCGGGACTCAGAGGGCACCGAGGAACTGTCCTGACCTTTCCTATATTGAGAGTTGGAAGAGACCATGACACTTTCTGTGACATTTACTTTCCCGTGTGAAAGAAGGTCATCCTGGCCGTGCATCTGGGAGATGAAAACAGACATCAGCTTAGCCTTTCAGTGGCTTGTTTCCCTTGGATGCTTGAGCTCCGGGTGCAGATTTTGCAAGGTGTATAGCATTGTTAGCATATGCAAAACTGAGTAACACTTGACTGTAGGTGATAGGTGCTTAAATGTGGGTATAAATATGAATAAATATATGCAATACTCTCATATTTGCAAGCTTGACATAGTATTAAATTCATTCTAAAATACTATTTAATCTCCAACATTGTACAAATGACACATAATATTTTGGAGGAGAGGCATAAAAATATCAGAGTTATTCCATTTTCCTTTTTCCATCCTCAATTTTTTGGCAATTATGTGTATTGATGTTTATGATCAGAAAACAAAGCCGTTTTTTAAATTCATATTAGGTTCAAGTTGCAGATGTGTCTGGTACTATTGTTTTTTACCTTCCTCTATTTTAGCATTTTTCCATTTCTTCTGTTTAATATCTCTGATAAAGAGATCCTAGATTATTGTTGACAGATTAAGAATAAAAAAATTTTAAGCTGCAAGCTCCATGGTACGTGATGATGCTACAACTAAAAGCTCGGTATGAAGTGACTGTGTAATGGTGGAACTGGCATAATTTAAATATCCCATGTGGCCAAATAATAGCGCTTAAGAAAATCCTATTAATAATGTCATATTGGCATCTACTTAGCATTTTGCAAAAATTAAAAGGATGCTAAAGATTATAAACCTACTAAGATTATATAGTAAAAAGGTTTCCATGTAGGAAATCCCTAGGTTAGTTTTCCATAAAGATAAAAGAAAAAGAAAGTGTTTTGTTAGAAATGTGCTCCTGGGTGAAATTATGGATTGCTGACTCTTCCGGAAAAGATAAGAAAAAGATTCCCTAAGAAAATCTTCGTCTAGAAGCTGGGAGTACTGGGGGTGCAGCTCAGTGTATTTTGGTGGGAAAGCTCTTGCCTGGCAAGCAGAAGGCCCTGGGTTCAATCCTCCACATTAGTAGTGTTAGAAACAGCTCGTAGAAATCTTCCTGTCCAAACAAAGGGTGGACTTGGGAGGCATGGACGACAGAGTATGAGGCTTTAATTTTCTTTTGCAAAAGGGTGTCCTTCCCACGTGCAAGTGAAGGAAGACACACCGAAGCATGGTCTGGAGGGATTTATATTACTAGCTCGCAAGGCCCTCCCCCCGCCATTTCCCATTGGCGGGATTCACAGTCTTCCCGGGAAGGTCTAAGACATTGGCTCAGGGCCACGTTCATCACAATGTCACATCCTAATCCCTCATCCCTCCTTCCTGTCTCTGTCTGGTCACCTGATTGGGTATGGTGCGAAAATGTAAAGATCTGCCATCTTGAACAATGTGCCACCGTTGCCGCTAGGTGACGCTCACAGTAGGCAGTCAGGAGGTCGCTTATAGCCAGTATGAGTTGTTATGCTGTCTATAACTGATGAGATCATAAACAATCTACATGCATGACAGTCAGTGGAGAGCATGTGGGAGAACCCGGTAGCCCCCTCAGCCAGAAGAACAGGTAACAGAGGGGTGGTAGAGAAAAAAAGGACGTAGGCCTAGGACATGGGTCTGGAAACCCTCCTGGCTCAGCCACAGAGTGGTTTGGAGCCCTTTGCCAAATCACATCATCTTTAAGCCTCAGTGGCTCAACTATCTATTGAAGACAATATCCACCCACAGAGTTTTCATGAGATCAGAGTAAAATTGCGTCAACCCTCTACCGGTGCCCAGCACAAGGTAGCGCCTCAAAATAGTTTTATTCCCTTCGCTGTGAGACAGGACTAGAGACAACAGCTCTTCGTCTGAAGACATCTGGTGACTCCACAGCCTGGTATCCACCCCGAGAGGATCCTGTGATGTCCAATGTTTTCTACTTTGAATTTTCCACTCAATATTAACCAAAAAGAAGTGGGCCAAAAGTAGGCTTTCTTGATAAATGTTATTGTCACTTCCTGTACTCCTTGTGGTTTATTCATTTGTGCCTGCTTTTCAATAGGAGTTATGTAAAAAGTGATTCTCAAGAATTATTCATTAGAAAAGGTATCATTTTATATGTTTCATTGGTAGAAACGCATATGGCAAAAGAAACAGCAAAACATGAAAGAAGTTTCCACAGCAAAGCATCAAGAAAAATAAAAGTCTCCCCTTATGCTCATGGTGTTTTCCAAACAGTCATAAATGTCTCAAGAATTTAAACAAAAAAATAGTAAAAAGTAATTAAACATAGTATGTGAAAAGAAATAGGCTGAAATCATTGGGGGAGCAAGTCACCTGGTGACAATAACTTTGTAAAATTTCAATATTCTGTTCTGTTCTTGGTGAAAATCATATAGACACCTATGAGCTTAACGTAATCTAAAGTATACACATCACCTACATGCGCAAGTGTATTTTCAGTGTATGTTTTCTTTTCACAGTCTTCCTATTGCTTCAAGTCAAAGATCAAAGTTGGCTATTTGGTGTGGTTATATTCAGAAAACTGAGTTTGAAGCCTGAATAACTATGCATATAATTGTTGTTGTTGTTGTTTAATGGTTTGAGCCATTTACTTCAAAAAAAAGACGTCTGAATAGCTGTCTCTCTGTCAGCTCTGCAGAGCTGCTGATAAGAAGAACTTAATAGTTTTATGAATGGCTAAATCAATTATCAGCCACCTTGTGAATTCTAGGAGCAGTATCCCACGAGGTAAAATAAACAGAGAAGACAGAAACAACACAGCTTGATTTTACGATCCCAGGTGGAGGTGGCACTAGGGTCTGGGGGGAATCTTGCTTTCATATTTGAGTGTGTTCCCTTGGCTGGGCAGTGGTTTAGACCCTTTCTCTGGAGCCATGGCAATGTCATTGTGGCAGACCTTCCTTTTCTGTTCTCCCACCATACCACAACTGTAAAACAGTGGAGCTCGTGGGGTTTTTAATCTCAAAAGACAAAAGGCTGTAACTAAAAGG